>NW_019384275.1:1898962-1925395 GCF_000648655.2 Copidosoma floridanum | reverse complement strand
CAAAAACAGCAGAATCATGTAATCATTTCATATTTATTTATTTCTTTTTTTTTCATTTGATTTTTTTTTATTTTGATCTTATCCGTTTCTTTTACTTTTTTTTAAAATTGTTTTTCATTGCATTTTGTTTAATTCGTCAATTTCTTTGACTTTTTCGATTTTTAACCCATTTCAACTGAGTTAATTTACAACTAAAATTACCTTCTAGGCAGTCCACTGTATCACTACCAACGACTTCAAAGTCAGAGCATTAATTTTATTTCGAAATACTTAGCTTAAAAAAAACCAAAATTTAAAACTAAAAGTTGCAACTGAAAGAAGAGTTGCAACTGAAAGTTGTAACTCTTCTTTCTCCCAGTGGCAATTTCCAGTTGCAACTCTTCCTTCAGTTGCAATTTCCAGTTTTAAGTTTTGGCTTTTTTTTTTAGCTAAATATTTCGAAATTAAGTTCATGCTACGACTTTGAAGTCGTTGGTAGTGATACAGTGGACTGCGTAGAAGGTAATTTTAGTTGTAAAAAAAATCATTAAGCTTAGCAAGGGCCTAGTAAACCAAAGTTAAAAAAAAATACATTTAGAAAATCGTTTTAACAACTAAAACAAACATTCAGACCGTCCACTATGTATACATCTCTACAGACGACTACAAAGCCATGGCATTAACAAAAATTCGAAATTTTCGGGATGAAAAACAGCCGAAACTCTTAACGCCCGTATCACCGTAAGTAATGGATAAATGAAAACAGTGGACAGTGGGTGCTTGGGTACCCAAAAATGAAGTTATACTTCTATAATATTCTGTGGCAAACAATATATGAATGAAAATACCGAGAAAAATATCTTGTATGAAACGGTATTTTAAATAAGCCTATGCAATGTATTGCAGGTGGTACAGTTATTATTTGAACTATGATGTTCGGTAATTGGGTGTGGCTTTAATAAATATTGTAATATCAAATAAGTGAACAATGATTAACAGTATATTGTGTAGATAAGAATGGCTTAGATTAAAGCCATGGCACAACGTGCTCACAGGCTAGCCAGTACAAGACTGTGTGCTTTTATCTTCAATAGGGTAGTATTACATTATTACATGGCAGTGAACGTCATTGCAGGACGTTCATCACACATACGTTTTTCGATAGATATTAATAAAAAGTGCATTCGTTATGGCATAAAAAAAAACCACAAAAAATTGCAGATCGTTTAACTGTACCGGTTTTTGTTTGTTTGATTTGAAAAAAAACCTCAATTTATTATTTAATCGTATGAAAGAATCACGTAAAATTGCATTTATGAGGAAATGGTCTGTTGAAAGCTCCTAATATTTTGTATAATAGATTACTATTATATCAACCTATAACATTTTGAAATTAATCCACAAGTTGTTTTTTTAATAAAATAAGAAAGGAAGGGTAAAGTATTCATAAAAGCGCATATATGGGTGTGTCCATATGAAAAAAACGATTGCCAGTGTTGCTACATATTTGCACTTCTCCTACCTCTCTCAACTTTCCCCCGCTAACTGTGATGAACGTTTTTAACTCAAAAAAATCACCTTATTCCCAAATACAAAAATTATGAGAGAACGAATCAAACGCAATGAAAATTAATTACTGTATTTATAGAACTTCGTATAAATAAGCCATTGATGGAAAAACGATGGAAAATAGTTGGAAAACTTTGAAAAAAATGAAAAAATTGTAAAAATAATTATTTATTAATTTATTTGACGATAAACAAATTAATAAAAATTAAATAAATATTCATTAATGTATAAAAAAGCTGCTGCTAAAAAAATTTTGTACTTTAGTTTGGAAAATATTTATTCAAACAACAAAAAAAAAAAAGTCAATCGAACAAATAATTTAATAATTTATACAACACATTATCGAACTAAATCAATTAATAACACAGGTCAACATGGTTTTGTTATGAGAAAGTGAAGGGTCATTTCCGAAGTAATTTTTTGTGTAGAATCAGAATTCGGCATCCGAATCGCTCTATCACGTCAGGATTTTCAGATATCCTAACCTAAAAGTGCCAAAATCGCGATTTTTTGCTGTATAGGAGGTTACGTAGCATCGCAATATTCTTTCTTCTCAAAAATCGATCAACGACACTGTAAAGTAGAAGTCTTGTTCTTTGAAATGCCGTTGAGTTTACTCAAATAGCTTATTTCTACATTGAGATATTCCATTTATAAGTTTTTGAGTTTCATGTTTTTCGTTACTCTTGAAATGTACATGATTCTGCAGTTTTTAATGTTGAAATTGGATACTCATGTTGATTTTCTAGATCCTACATTTGTATTAATTCTTTTTTCATCAATAGGTTCTTTAAAACCAAAAATTAATAAGCATTACGTTTCAGCACCCAAAACCATCCTAAGTATCTTAGCGGGGGTGAAAAGTTCTAAAAACGGTCTAAAAGTATTGTAACTTCTGACTTTCTACATATTTCTGTATAGTTTTATCTAAATAGGTTTAGTAATGTGAGAAAAAATTTTACACCAACTTATAACAGTAAGAACCACCTATGAGCACCTTAAAGGGGGGGGGTGCAAAGGGGGTGAAAGTCACCAAAATCGATCGAAAAGTTTTCTATCTTTTGACTTTCGGCATATTTTTTGGTGTACTTTAATATAAATCAATTTTTTAGAGTAATGAGACGATGTACACTAAGTTTTAGCACCCAAAATGACCCTTAAGGACTTTGAAGGAGATGAAAAGGGGTGAAAAATGCTAAGAACTGTCAAGAACTATTCTTACTTCAAATGAGCAAATCCTAAACTCACGTATGCCAAACGCACGTATCCCAATCCCTTAATGAACATGAATCTCATCGCCTTTGACAAACTGTAATAAACTTACTCTTAGCGCTACCCAGAAACAACGACGTGGACGTAGTAAGGGCTGTTTCCTTTGGGGTGCTTGATTAACGTGAGTCCCCTTGCCTCTCACGATCGGGGTGCTTGATTAACGTGCGAAAGGACAAACGTTACAATATGAGAAAAATCAAAAGATACAATACTTTTCGATCGATTTTGGTGACTTTCACCCCCTTTGCACCCCCCCCCTTTAAGGTGCTCATAGGTGGTTCTTACTGTTATAAGTTGGTGTAAAATTTTTTCTCACATTACTAAACCTATTTAGATAAAACTATACAGAAATATGTAGAAAGTCAGAAGTTACAATACTTTTAGACCGTTTTTAGAACTTTTCACCCCCGCTAAGATACTTAGGATGGTTTTGGGTGCTGAAACGTAATGCTTATTAATTTTTGGTTTTAAAGAACCTATTGATGAAAAAAGAATTAATACAAATGTAGGATCTAGAAAATCAACATGAGTATCCAATTTCAACATCAAAAACAGCAGAATCATGTACATTTCAAAAGGAACGAAAAACATGAAACTCAAAAACTTAAAAATAGAATATCTCAATGCAGAAATAAGCTATTTGAGTAAACTCAACGGCATTTCAAAGAACAAGACTTCTACTTTACAGTGTCGTTGGTCGATTTTTGAGAAGAAAGAATATTGCGATGCTACATAAACTCAAATATAGCCAAAAATCGCGATTTTGGCACTTTTAGGTTATGATATCTCAAAATCCTGACGTGATAGAGCGATTCAGATTCCGGATTCTGATTCTACACAAAAAATTACTTCGGAAATGATCCTTTACTTTCTCATAACAACTCAAACTATTTTTTTTGCAGACCTAATAAATATTTAAATTAAAATTTAAAGTTGCGAACCACAATATAAGTAGAAGAAACCAAAATATTCAAGTTGAGAGCGCTCGTAACATAGTGGGTGGGATACTCGGCTCGTATGTAGGAGGTCGAGGATTTAAATCTCTTAGAAAGTTTTTTTTTTTTTTTCCGGAGTTGTAGAAGAAAAAAATTTGAGGTTGAATATAAATTATTGTGGGGAACAAAAATTATGATTTAATGAAACATTACTTGCTTGGTGTGTGTGCTTTTATGGTGTAGCGTGTAGGGTAATGGGGAGGGGGGCGAGGCAAAACGGGGAATGATGAAAGGAGGTCTGTAGGAGACTAGCGCAGCACGGTTGGAAGAGACAGGGTGAGGGGAAGTGTGTAGAGTACTGATGGTGAGGGTGACGGGGTAAGGTGGAAATAAAATGAATTAGGAGGAAGAGACTTTTAGTAAGCGACTTCCGTTTCACGAAAATCTGTCGTTTTTTAAATTCCAGCCCTCCCCCGCCCTCCCAAGCACGCAACAAAGAACTTCGTTCTAAAAACTTGTACTCAAACAAGATAACATTTAAAGTTTGATAAAAAAAACTACAAAAAACAGTCAAAAGCTTGGTTTGAATTAAGGAAGCGTGATGACTTTGCACAATGTATAAGGAATGTAAGCATTCCAGAATACTCCATTTGTAATAACAAATTAAAATTTGAAAAAAATGAAAAAATTTAATGAAAAATACTGCAATAGGAACAGTGAACATTGTATTTTCAAAGAATCATGAAATTTTTTTTAAAACTTCAGTTAAATGAAGTAACTGGTTCGTCATCGTTCCAAGATATTACAACATAATGCGATTGCAATAAATTTAATAGATTATAATGCAAAAAAAATAATATTCATAAAAAATTAATTGCTGTTACATTTTCGTAAAAAGTGAAACAATTTTTTGCTTAGTTTCCAATTTTAGAAATAATTCGAGGTGATGAAATCTGGAATAAATAAATATGAAGAATTTTTTCGGAAGATTTGCTTGATGATGAAGATAAACTCAACTCTTTTACATATTAACCAAATTTTAGAATCAGAAGATAAATCACGTAACTGTTTTTATTAACCTACCCTCAAAAAATAGAGAAGAAAACAATTTACCTCGATAATGAAATACGATTTAGTAAAAAAATGTTTAACTTAACGTATACAATTTTGAATCATAACCAGTAAAAAATATTTAATATTATTTGCGAACAAAAAAATTATATTGTCATTACGGATGGTACAGGACGGTCGGGAAAAACTCATTTCTTTAAAACGTTTACTTATTATATTATTTCTCAAAGTCGATAAACTTTGTTAACAGCATGGACTGACATAGCATCAATTTGTCACTTACAGGGAATGACTAGTCATAAGACTTTTGGACTTCGTTTAGATCTCAATAACGTAAACATGCTTTTTTATAATTTAAATCAGATAAAAAAAAGTTAAGAAAAATTGATTTAATTATTTGAGATAAGGCTTTAATATTTTAAAATAAAGCATTGAAAATGGTAGACAAAAAATAAGATCTGNATAGGGGTATAAATTGGTCTTTGGACCCACGGTAAGAAGTTCTTTAAACATGAGATATGTGTCGAATAACATTATAAAATAAAGAAACACGATTTCTTAGGTAACAAGAGAGTTGTAAGACCCACAGTAAGAATGAAGCTCTATAAGAATAAGTACTGCATTCATGTAGTTCAATAAAACAAAAACTTGAGAAACAAATAAAAAAAAAAAATCAATTTAGTACTCACAATAGTTGAACTTTGTGAGTACTGTATTTATTCACGACGTACTCACAAAGGTCAATCATCGTGAGTACTGAACTAATTTTTGTTATTTTTTTTAAAATTCGTTTTTCAAGTTTTTCTTTTAGTGAACTACATAAATGCAGTACTTATCTTTATAAAGCTTCGTTCTTTCTATGAGTCTCGCGACCCCCTTGTTACCTGAGAAATTAGGTTTCTTTATTTTATGATGTTTTTCGACACACATCTTATGTTTAAGGAACTTTGTTTTTACCGTGGGTCCCATGACCCATGAATACCCCCTGGCTTGTTTCTTTTAATTATTTTAATTTTTTTTTAATTTCCTTCACTTCATTCCTTTTTTTATTTGTTTGTTTTGATGAATTTGAACCACAGATTTGAAGTTCTTGCAATCTCCAAGCTACTTCCATTAAACCTACATATCTAGCATTATCGTAACTATTGATTTCGTCAAATATTTCTTTGGTGATGTCATTTAATTTTTTAATTTTGATGTTCGCTCTGTCGTTATCTTTAGGTATATAGTCAGATATATTGTATGTTTTAAATAGATGCACGAAATTTGCTGTTAATATGAAATTTCTAGTTCCTTAAGGAAATTTAATATGTTATCAGCTATTGAATCATCTACTAAAATTTTATATTTTATTTAAAGCTTACAAACGTGTTGTTGTCAAAACAAACTGTAATAAACTTACTCTTAGCGCTACCCAGAAACAACGACGTGGACGTAGTAAGGGCTGTTTCCTTTGGGGTGCTTGATTAACGTGAGTCCCCTNTTAATACTAAAAACGTTTTGAAAACGAGTTAATTATTTTAGGAGATGATTTCTGTCAACTTCTCCCAGTGGAAAAAAGCAGCATCAGAAGAATGATAATGAAACAAACTATTAAATCTTCATTTTTATGGAACTCATTTCAAATTTTAAAATTAGAAATCAATATTCGTTCTAACAATAAAGGATTTTCAAAATTATTATTAAAAATTGGGGAAGGGAAAATAAAAACTTTTAACATTCCTAAAAGTTGGATCTCAAATGATGAATGTTCTCAAATATTTTTTAATATCTACAATTGTTCGATGAATAGTGTTATACTTACATCGTACAACGAGTACACCTCTTATTTGAATAACATTGTTTGTTTCCTTGGGCTCATTAAAAATTTTTGAATTAGAAATCAATATTGGTTTTAACAATAAAAATCTCTAAAATAGTTTTTGAAAATTGGGAAAGGGGAAACAGAAACTTTTAACACTCCTAAACATTAGATATCAATGATGTACAGTCAGTGGAACTTTGTTCTGTCCCGGACCCTACTATTGAACAGTACTTCACGTCAAAGTTCCGAAATAGAGTCCGGGACAGATCAGAGTTCAACTGAGTGTACATTCTTAAGTACTTTCTGATTTTGATAATTGTTCAATGAATAATGTTATATTATACTATTTATACTAACATCGTATAAATAGTATATTTGATAATTGTTCAATGAATAATGTTATATTATACTATTTATACTAACATCGTATAACGAGTACACCTATTATTTAAATAATAAAATTCTTAGAAAATTCAATGGAGGGATTCCAACTTATTGAAGTATAGAAAACGCAACTCATATGAGAACGCAAGGTATATCAGTTTAACTATGTTTTCAAACACAATTAAAAATTACTTAACTATTAAAGTAGCAGTAGTAGTAGTATTATGATTCCATGTACACCCAATGCGAGGTCTAAACGAAAGTCCCAGTAATTGTCTTAAGCACATCTCAGCTATTACCAAGTTTAAAAAAAGGTATTTTCCAGTAAATCAGCTAAATCGCTGTACCAACCTTAGTAAAGTCAATAATTACTTTACCTGATGAGTTGGCTTTCCTTCTAAAAGGAAGCCCTTGAAGGTCCAGTCATCACCAAGAAAAATCTGCCACTGATTTTTACAAATCAGGTAAGTGGTGTGTTAGCATCCTGGGTATTCATCTCATGGAAAACACCTGAGAATTTGAGATCAGATTCAAACCAACCACCCTTAGAGTATATCCGGCTAGAAGGCTAGCACGCTAACCACGAAGCCATCAAAGTTCTTGATATTAATTTTATATGTTATCAATATGTATAAGGTCCACTTATTTGCCTTTTTGGCTGTGTGGAAAAAAGTTGCAAAAATTATTTTTTTAATTGGGTATAAATTTAAATATTAAGATAAGGAAGTACTGCTACTCAGCAAATAGGCAAAAGGACAAGAAAAATATCATAGAGGACTGTGAAGGATCTGCGGAGAGAGATGTAAGAGGTCCGTTAGGAGTTTTAGGTCAAATTTAGAAATGTAAAATTAACAGTAAAAATGGTCGAATTTTATCTTATTACGTTAGCGGGCTACGATGCAGTTAAGGAAAAGTTGTGGGCCATTTATGTAGAATATCTCATGCAAATAAGTATGTTTATAAGGATATACATGATACAAAAATATTTCAACATGTCATATGTTATGTCAGCTATTTTTAAGACTCTATTATTAGAGGTCGTTCGGTCAGACACCTAACATAACCTTGAAAATCACCACAAGTCCATAATGTAAACTTTTACAATCAAAAGCTTTTTGAATAAAAATCTATAAACTTGATACTGCTTCTTGCATTAGCTGTCAAAGTCTCTGGACTCATAAAATAATCACACGACCTGTAGAACACCTTACATAACTCTAAAAATACTGACAACCTCGAAACGCAAATCTATAAAACTAATAGCTTTACGAAATAAAGTCTATAAACTCGTTACTATTAAAGATATTAGTTTTTCAGCTCTCCGGACTCTGGAGGACCTAATACAACCTCAAAAAATCCAGTTATCCGGCAGAGAAAAGTTTTGATAAAATAGATTAACTACCCAATGTTTATAAACTCGTTAGTGCTTTGGACATAAACTCTCACAGTTCTTAGACTCTTGTGTCAATCCCATGATCTCTAGAACACCAAACATATCCCCAAAATTTTCTGAATATATGACTCTAAATGTTTGTCAACTCCGAAAAAATTTTCCAGTTTATTATATGACAAGCCAAAAAATTTTGGTAGTATATATTTTGTTGGTTGTTCAAGTGAAATTAAGTTTTGTTTAGTCGGTTTATTTTAAGGCCATAGTTCAGTTTTAATTTCCAAAAGCAGCTGTAAACGGTATTTTTTCGTTAAAACATTCCAATTGGTCATTAAGATAAGTAAAAGAATATTTTTCTTATGATCATTACGTTAAAAAATCTTAATTTATTAAAATTATAGGTCTGTGAGATAATGAAAGCTATACCTAACCTGTTAAAACGGTCATAAACGTTAATTTTACAGGTATTAACTTCAATGATTGTACTAAGATAAGTGACATTATAGATTTTGTTTTATGTATTATTATAGAAATCAAAATACTGTACATAATTTCAATAAAAGTACTACTTTTTGCTCATTACAGTTTCAAGTATTTACTAGACACGTATCTTATGAGTAAGTATTATTCAGTTATTAAAAAAAAAATAGGACCGAATTAAAGAACTATTTGTATTAAATAGTACTAATTTCAACTTTATTGTATTGTCTACATTGTAAAAAACGTTTTTTACGTACCAACTATGTACCTAAACGGACACCACCCTACTCTTAAGGAGGTTCGGTAGTGATAATTTTTTATGATGAAAATTTTGGAAATTTCGATATGTCGTTTGGGATAATAGTATCAAATTACAGCTAAATTTTTGAAGGGTTTAACCACACCGTTTTCAAGATATATTGCCCTGAAAAAACAATATTTTAACATGTAGGCTTCTAGAGAAATCACTTAAATTTCACATAAAAAAAAAACGGCTAAATGAACTTGCTCTTTTTTTTTTTTAAATGAAAGAATATTGTCAAAATAATATTTTGTCAAAGTTTGAGAGAGCCCTACCACAAATTTCTATTAAAAAACAGCAAAAATGTGCTCGCAGCAGACGACTTGGCAACGCTGCTTTTGGAGCGCGCTTTGAAATGTAATGAATAGTAAAAACTCCTTTTGTAATTGAAAATTTAATTATAAAAAATTCAACTGAAGAAATGAGTACACTGTCATCAGTAGACGACGACAACAGCAGTTGACGACAACAACAGTAGACGACGTGCCAGCAGCCGAAAAAATTCAAAACGTTGCCAGACGCTCTCCCTCCCCTTGCCTCTCTGAGATTCCCCCCCCCCCCCCATAACACTACCGAACCTCCTTAAACAAGCTAGCTATACAAACGAACGTTGATAATCAAACGCTTACACGTATTATGTTTACTATAAAGCTTTTTATTAAATACGTGTGAAAGTCCGAATGTTCCAGTGAGTTTATTTAATAAGTGTAACGTATTACTGAACAGAAATCAGAATCAACTCAGACTAAAAAAGACATTGATTAAAACAGTTAATAACTTTTTCCGCTCTCGGGTGGTTTTGGGAGGCTGGTACTTCCTCGGGCGAAAAAGCAGTTTTCCGGAACTCGTTCGAAAAGTCTCCTTTACGAACCTCGTTACGTCCCTCGCCTTCGGCTCGGGCCGAAAACCTCTCGGTTCGCAAACAGAGACTTTTCAAACTCGTAGGAAAACTACCATTAGGTATTTTCGTTGCATACACGCTATTTAATCTTTGTCATTACAGACAACTAATATTGAAATGTTTATAATTACAGTAGCAGTCAAATTTTTTATTTATGTAATAACCTTTAAAATTTTTCCATTGCAGCTCTGTGAAATTTGAATTAAATTAAATTATTAAGATACAAATCGAAATTGAGGTTTATGAGTTCAAATATTATTTTTCTCCTCCACACTCTTATTGATACATAAAGCAGTATATAGTCAAAATCACGTCCAAAACTCAAGATCCAGTCCATACTAACAGACGCATAAATCCTTATAATGTTAAAGATCATGTAGGCAGAGATTTGAAAAATATTTCTTAAAGTATGCTTGAAGTATTCCTGAATATCGTCCATCGAGAGAAACCGCACTAGAAGAAATGTTACAAAGTTTAAAATACAAGTTTCAAAGTCTACTAATAAACGATCCTTTACGTGTAACGATTTAAACTATAGCTCCAATTAGCTGGGTGTTCGTCAAACAGCAAAAGAATTTGGTACGTCTCTGAGTAGTGTTTTAAAAGCAAGACAGCTGCGAAAACTTAATGGTGTTGTAGTCTCTTCAAGCCTCTCCTCAGATGAAAGCTGGAAAAAGATCACCGCATGATATAGTGAAAAAAAATTCAGATTTCTATTAGAGTTATGTAAATAGTCGATTTATCCCCAGTAAACAAGATGTTGTCTCAGTTACAATCGATTATACTAAAATGAAAATGCAAAAGAGATTGTTGTTGTCTAATATCAAAGTTCTTTATATTTAGTTTAAAAATCAAAATCCTACATTTGCAGTTGGTCTTAGTAAATTTGCAGAAATTCAGCCGAAATGGTGTGTGGTAACTGGCGCTAGCGATGCTTATGGTGTATGTGTTTTTGTACTGCACCAAATTTTTAAGTCAATGATAGATGCAGCTCAATTACCTCGATTGACTCGGGACTGAACTAGTTCTATATCTTCATTTACAGACTCGTTTAAGATGAATTTCTGTAATAATCCAGCGGCATCTACTTACTTAGGCTTTTGTAAAAATTGTCCAAATATTAAGAAGTTTTCCATGATTATTTCATATACTTTCCAACAAAACAGAATATAAGATATCATTTTTTCTACTTGGCAAACATCTGATCGCTGCACTCTTAAGAAAGAGTGTCTTTTGGTCGATGATTTTGGTTATGATCATGTATATATGTTTATCAAGACGTGACTTATGCATGTATGTTAGGTTTATTATGAGGACAAAAGTGGAATTATGTGGACGTCCGCATAATTCTACTATGTTATTAACATATATGTTAGAAGCACGTAAAGTCCGCATAAGTCACTATTCATAAACACATATATGTGTGTGTGTGTGGGTATATTTCTATATTATGTAGTTGTTGTTAGGTCCATGCCTACTAGCCACCCCACCCGCCTCTAGCCACGCTGTGCCACCTCTCGCCACCCCACCAGCCCATCATACACAATCTCGTAAGCTTCTGCTTGTTTCAACGTGATTTAAAAAAAAAGATTTAATTAAAGGCACCTCACCCCACCCCTCGCCACTTACGCTAACCCTCAGGTACTCTGTGTCTGATTGGTTTAGTAAGTATGTTAAAAAACCGAAAGTAATAGCCTTCAGATTCAGATCTAATATTTCTACCAAGGCATAACTGAGTGCCAAAATGGCAGTTAATAGCATTCAGTGCTTTAAATTTCATATTTTAGGTACAAAAAAGACTGTCTATTTTTAATTTAGCACACTACATACTAAAATACTATTTATTAGTAAAAAAAACTCAATGTAATTCTTAAACTTTATTTATAAAATTACCAACGGAATACGTAAAAATATTTAGTGATAAAAGTTTAATATTACTTTAATACATTTTCAACAATTTTGTATGTTAGGTGACGACTTGCGTAAATTAATAAATTTTTATTTTTATTCTATTTTATCCTGTTATATTTCATTCCCAATGATAAAATTTTAAGACTCTTTACAGAGTCATACTCAACGAGAGTCGTCGCCTAACAAAGCTGACTGTGAACTTCGTGGCTCTTGGAAGTGTCAAGTGACAACCGAAGCGAGCCATGAAGCCTAAACACATGAAGTCAGCAAGTACCGGCCCCATAGCAAGTAAGACAAAGAAGTTTAACTAAAACTTCGTGCAAGGTGCATTTCTTTGCGCGGCGTTTTAGTTAGTAGCCCGCTGCCGCTCATCAAGTGCAGACGTAATAATCAATTTTATAAGATTAACCAGACGTTCCGTCTATTTTTTCCTTTTCTGTTTTATTTTATATGTATACTAGTAATATAAAATAAAGTGATATAAAACTAATTGAAAAAGGAATTTAAATTATTATAAAATAATAAATAACAAATAAATAAATAAAAAAATAAGTAATTATAAATCGACGGAAAGAGGAAGCGCAGGCCACCAGAATCAATAATTAGCGGAAAGAAAGGTAAGTTAATCTGGATATTACATTCAACACTCTACTTCTTCCTTCCTTTTAATTTTTCTTAAACAAACAAATAGTTGGACTATCTGCTGTCCCGCAGCCTGTGAAGGAGCGTGAGACTGTAGTTCATAGTTTTTAGTTTTGATTTGAAGCTGAAAACAAACTTAAATGACATTAAACGTTATTTAACATTGTATGTACGAAGTCATTTAACTTTTTTACTTCATACAAAACTTAATTAGAAAAGATAATAAATACTCACAGCATAATCTATAAGTGGGGGAGGGGGTTGGTGTGCAGAGACTTAGCCCATCCCACGCCACCCTGTAGCCACCTCACCGAATCAGCACTTCTATACGTACTTTGGTGATATGTGTAATGCATTGAAACCAGTAAAATAAAATAAATTTACTTTCGTTCGACATGTTTTAAATATTACCAATTTGAAATCATCGGTTTTAAAAATCTAAAATTCTAATTTTACATGTGATTCTATATCATGTGCTAAATTGAAAGAGTCTTCTTTGAAGTTAAAGTAGACCGGGTTTGGCACGCGGAGCGCGCAGTATCCGGAGCCCTAAAAATACACACACATGCTTGTGTGTGTGTGTGTGAGAGAGAGAGAGAGAGAGAGAGAGAGACAGAGAAAGAGAGTGAGAATATTTCTTGGTTTGTCCTGTATGCTTTACCACAGCGTTTAAATGATTTACATGAAATTTCAGGAGAATATTAAAAACGCTCCCGTAAAGATTTTTTGTTAAATACATGTATGTATTGTGGCCAGGATACCACGAAAGTTAAAAAATTTAATAAACTAAAAAGATTGTCTATTTCTTTAAAAAAATTCCTTTTCTAATATGGTCTATTTATTTTGATAATTAAAAGTATTTAAAAATTGAAGCTTATATAAAAAGAAACTCTTATTACTATTCGAAAGATCTTTCTTCATTAAGTTAATAATCAGAATAGGAAAAATGTTTTAAATTACACCTTAAAAAACAACGGAACTATATTATTTTAAATATGTCAACGAAGTTTTTTAAATTGTTTAAATTGTTTTTGTTGTTACTTGTTACTTCTAACTATTTGACGTGGTCTTAAACAACAGTACAGCGTGAGGGAATGAAATCATTGACAAGACGTGTTCACTGATTTGAGCGTAGTTAAGACGTATCGCGAATTTGGTATGTTTTAAATATTCCTGTATTAGCGCCATATAAGCCGCTTTATAAAAAGTACCGAGACGATCAACTTGGATGCTGGGTACTAGAGTGAGCGCCGTGAAGCGCAAGAGTCAACACAAAGTAGATCAACAACAGTTAAAAAAAAAAGTGAGAGCTGTGGGTGCTGAGAATTATGTAATAAGATCCAAAACTTTCCAGCCTGAACTATAAAATGAAAAAATCTCAAACGACTTATATTATTTTTCAACTTAATCATCCTTTATTTCAATACATTTTTCACAGCACTTAATTAACATTTCTATACTCTTGAAAAAATAGTCTAAATTTTTCCCTTAAAAATGTCACTTCTTTATCAGTCTTTAATTTTCTTCTTCGTAAGTCCGATTTCAATTTTAAAAATATATAATAGTCACTTGGGGCAAAGTTCGGACTATGGGTAATCGAGCTCAGTGAAATCGCATTCTTTAATGACAATCTTTGAAACACTTGATGTGTGAATCAGCACGTTGTCATGAAGCAGCAACACTCTACGTGACAGTTTTTCTCGACGTTCTTTTTTACTAGCATCTCGCAACTGATGCAACAAGGAAGCATAATATTCACCCGTCATAGCTGCTAATTCTTTAGTCTTAAGCCGTCTGTTTTTCAGTACTTTCTGCTCCACAAACTCAACGTTTTCATCAGTAATGGCCTTGGATGGGCGTCCTAGACGAGGTTCATCTTCAACTGATTGTCTTTTCCCAAACAAAATGGTTTTGCCCATTTGTTGACGGTGGAATACGAAGGAGAAGATTACCCTTATACAGCTTCCAAACGATGTTTGATTTCGGCAAGCGTGTTGTCTTCTTTCGTTAAGAATTAGATCACAGCTCGATACTCAATATTTTCCATTTTGAATTTTTAATCGACTATCTGATTTTAAAATGCTATATCTTTCTAATGGAATGAAATATCTTAATTTCTTTTATTGTGGGTGGGTAACTAAAAGTCTAGTAATTTATGATAGGCTAGTTTTGTGTCTTCGATTAGTGTCTTGTGGATAGGCCAGAAACTTTTGGATCTTACTACGTAATTCTCCAGTACGATCGAAGTATGTTATGTTTATAGTTTTATGCTTATGTAATACGTTACGTTACATTTCTCAATGTATTGGATTACTTGGAATTATTGTATGATTACAAACTTTTTAATAATATGATACATTTACACATTTTTTCGTGTATTTGAATACTTAGTCGAATAATGTAAAGCGGTTGATATTGTGCAATATATTCGTTGAAAAAAATTGATAAGCAATGTTATCAAAGCTACAATTTTAAGTGAAAAATTCAAGAGGGAAAAGGTATTGCTGCCACGTACTTACATTATATCAACAGATGACAAGTTAAAAAATCCTCAGATTTATTCGTGTAAGCGCTAAACGAAAAAAAAAGTATCGTGTATTCCTGAGAACCTAAATAAACGCACAACTTAAAACGTTATTAAAAATTCAAAATTGTGTTTGACTTAAAACAAGAAAAGGTTGTAAAAATCCAGTGGTCAGTGGGTGCCTGGGTACGCAAGTATAAAGTTATACTTCATTGGCAGATAATGAATGATGATGTTTCATCGCGTGTATAACACCCATAAAATATATTTAAAAGAAGGACTAGAAATTGTTAAAAAACTTATTTTATTAACAAATATTCAATTAATTATATAGAATGAATAACTAAATTATTGTTGACAAAGTGTATTGCAAACATAATGATAACGTATGCATAATACAAGATTAAAAATTAAAATAAATGTGTCGTTTTTTACATGTTTAGTTTGAAAAAATTCAGATAGAACACGTAACCTTATAAAATAATAACGTAAAATGGCATTCATAAGGACACGTTCATAGAAATTTTTCAATCATCTTTAAAAAATTTATCATCTCAATTATTTCATTACAAAAAATCATTTTAAAAATTTAGGAATCTTTCAATTTTTTTTGTATGATAGAACACAAGGATATAACATATAAAATGTTCCAATGGATCCACAAGTTAGATTGTTGATATTATATGGAAAAAGGAATTGTGACATCCCATGACATAAACTAAATATTTATCACTTTCAAACATATAGTTCCGTTTAAAATTATAAAAAGCGAATGCTTAACGATCTTATAACACTGAGCTGCATACCAGCTTTTGCAATCGCATGATGTATAACTTACTTCTTTTGATACAAGCTACCCTCGCAAAGATTGAAGTACGCGTGCAATCTCTAAACAATCTCATAAATCGCTCATCGTACGACATTAATTTGCACTACTACATCTAAAAATGAGAACAATCAACAATTTTAACATTCTTTACTATGGATATGCATAAGAAATATCGTAAACAATTTTGACAGCAACTTGTACTTAATGTAAAATCTGAGAGATCAGCAGTTTTAAAAATTAATTACTGTGTAATTACTGCACCACGACTATGCTCGTGTCAATCAAGAGTGATTAGGTTAAGCTCTGATTAGTCGTTCAGATCCCCAACCTGACATGTCCTCCTTAAATGCAAGAGTATAAGAACTATTTACACATAACAATGTTCGCCTTTTCTCTTTTACCTTGTCTCCTTTGAAGTACTTTAAAGTAACCATAAAAGTTAGAGAGTAAGTTCTGTTGCGTCTTTTGAGCAAATGTCAGACTTGATTCGGTGATTCAGCTGTGTGTTGAAAGCATGCATTTTAAGCAAATATAAGACTTAGTTGAATGACTAAGCAGTGTGAGAAGAGCTCAAGTAAACCAGGCCTATGGCAATTGCCTAAAAAGTAAATCAAGGAGGAACAAGAAAGAAAGGACTGTCAACTTGGATTTTAACGTTAAAAGCATCAGCTCAGTTATCATTATCGCCACGAGTACTCTTATGTAAGATTAGGATTGTCATTGCGATCAACCTTGTAAGATTTAGCGACTGCGTTCGCGCAAGCAGCAGCCAACCAACGATCATAGAAGTAACTTAAGTTAAGAAAAACTACAAATTGTTAAAACACTGTAAATGCAAAACTTTATAATTTATATTATTTTCAATAATGGATTATTACCAGCTTAGCCGAATTTATGAAATCATCAGATAAGACATAATTTGGTTGTTAATAAGATTTATTTTCTTAATTCAAATATTTCACAATTCAAAATTCCAATGGATGTAACATCATTTAAGCTTTGATGAATTAATAAAATATCACACAAAAGTAAGCAGATAACGTATGGCAGAGACTTTAACAAAAACGTGAGATAAAGAGACGAATGAAATACGCTACTACTGCATTACATATAATATAAAATCAAACAGTAGGTCAACGCCAGCTCGGCGTACGACACATCACCCCATACATCCGTTCCCATGAATCCGTTTCCCTTGCATGTCTACGGTACTCTACGTATAGTGTAAGTGGTACTAAAGTCATCAATGTGGCCCTACCAAGCTGCTTAGATTGAATTTTCTTAAAAGGAATAAACAGGAAAAATAAGTAAGCAGCGGTTTTCACAGTTTTAAAAGGGTGCTGAATACAAAACCGATATTTATTCTGCAAAAGAAAATTGTTCCAACAAATCGTTTAAACAAATCCATCATAAAGTTTGCAAAATTGTTTGAATAATTTTTTAAACCAATAGTTGTTGCAAATCGTTGACGAATATTACGTCAAAAATAGTAGGTAAGCTAGTAGTGTAGACTTTTTTTGGTTTTTATGCTCGTTGACCTAGAATTTGACGTGCTTTCTTTAAAATCAGCCATTTTATGGAAACTAAAAATTTACTCACCAATTTCTCATTAAATGTTAAATATAATGTTTTATGTATGATATTGCACATTCAAACACTTCTATTGCATTTGTGTATTCTTTATAATACTACTACTATCTTTACAATACTGCTATTACATTTATGACTGGAATAAATTTATTTAATCGTTTATTTTTAAAAATTGTCATTTAAATCAACTAATGAGACTCAACAAGAAACTTGTACGTATCTTAGATGCTAATTCAAGTGAATTTTCTTTTAAGCTTTATAAGTTAAGCTCTAACTGCATTTCTTTACTATATGACCATAATAACTGTGAATATTCACTAAAAATATAAGCATTCTAATATTACGAAATAATGAATAAAATTTTTACATAATTTAAAAATGAAGTTTAAATTGAGATGTGGATAACGTCAATGATGTGAAGTCGGTATAAAATTTATTCTCTAACGTCTTTAGAAACTTATTTTCTGTGTACGCCATCAGCCAATATCGTATATTTCCTCAAAGTAATTGTTTCCCAACAAATAGGTATTAATAAACAAATTTATAACCATTAGTCTAATAGTAAATAGTTATTTTAAAATAAATGTGTGATTTTATCAGATATACGAGGTACATTGTCGATTAGAAAAGATAATTTGTCATTATTTCTTTAACAGTCTATCATCTAAATAAAAAAAAATAACGTTGCTTTTATCTAAAAAATTCTTATCTTTATTTAGTTGAAACAAACAAAAGATGGATTTCTTCTTAAACAAAATACCTACAAATTCATCATTATGGATGAGCGGAAAAAATCATATTGATTGTTAAACATACATTTGTTTATTAATATTTTTTTGGATGTTGCTTAATCTTACTAATATATAAAGCACAGTCACAAAAAACTATACAACCGATGTTGCTAAAATTTTGCATACTGATTTTTGAAACTTTCCAGATGGTTTTAGTATAGTTTTATCAATGAAAAACTAATAAAAATACAAATTAATAAGCTCAAAAATTTGCCTGCAATAAAATCAAGTAACTCTGGTTATAATACGCCAAGCAAATTGCCGAATTTCACAGTCGTACACCGGCAGTTCATGAAACATGGAGCTGGGAGTCGTGCAGCTGGGTATCCCGACTACCAACGATACTGTTCCCTAATGGACAGGTATGAAGGAAAAATAAATTGAAGCCAATGGGACAGTCTCCAACGAGCAAGCATCACAAACCAATCTCTCATCCATCTTAGATCACCAAAACAACTGAATCTGACAAAAAAGGTGCTTTAGACACCAACGTCTTTGACGTTGTTCCAGAAGACGTTGGGAAAGAGCTCTACAACTAGCTCTAAAGTTTTAGACGTTGTAATTTTCTTCCTAATCAGCCTAGTGCTACAACAACAGGCCAGAGAAGATCACCCTGAGGTATCCAGGCAGTCACGTTTGCTGGAAACTTTAGACATCCTTCTGAGGGCCATCGGACGTCGAACTACCTTGACAACAAATATATTGCAACACAAAAAAATTGAAAAAAAAACAGAGTTAGGGGCTTACAAAAGTTTCAAGCGTGCCT
This sequence comes from Copidosoma floridanum, assembly GCF_000648655.2. The sequence goes on along the minus strand of NW_019384275.1, from coordinate 1,906,256 downwards.
GTAGTCGCAAGAAAGTGAATTGTGAGGAAAACTTCAAATGTTTACAATCGTAGGCGTCAGGAAACAGATGCAGAACATTTATCGAAAATGAAACAGCAGCATTAAAATTGACAAACAAAGAATCCATTACATGAGAGATCAGCTTTACATTATAACCCTGACAGTTATCACTTATATCTTCTATTGTGGTGATAAAAAATGTAGCTCAAGGACTTTGCTGCTCTGGTAACAAAGTTGTGAGATTGGGGAAAACAATTTTTAATTATGTGTTTTGTGTCAGTCTTAAATCTTTACAATTTTGACAAATAGCCCTTTTTATTTATCATAACGCGAGAAAGCACAAATCAGCGGCCCTTTAGAATCCACAATCATTATATGGCGTAAGGAACACAGAGTACTTTCCTGCATGATATTTTTTTTACTTTTTACGGCTTGTTATTTGACCAAAGTTTTTTGTTTTGAAAAAAGTATAACTAATATTTATTATAATCACTTATTACTACGCAAAATTATTGCGTAACAAGTTTCGTTATTCATTAAGTGAATAGTGATTATAAAAACTTATTATTCTCATAATTTTAGAGACTAAATATAAAAGTTTATGATAGCCTAAGAATTCTAATTATCGCTGTTTGCCGGATACGGTGCAAATTTACACGTCGGATTCCTCTTCGGAATTCAGCGTAGAATCAACATGAACTTTACGTAGAATCAATATAAATCCCACGTAGTATAACGTAGAATCTTATACAAAGTCATTAACATGTATTTATTTAGAAATCTTTATAACAAAAAGTTTATTTTTGTATTCTGGGGTAATGTCATGAAAAAACGAAATCTAGAACAATTACTTCTTCTTACGGCTTTGCACATAAAAAACGAACAAGACATAAGTTTCAAAAATAATCGGTAGTATTTTAATATACTGACGATTTTTAATATTTTTGGGTTATGTTACATTAACAAACTTTGATTTTTACCATTTGAGGTTAGGTTGTAAGTCTCTGAAACAAGAAATCATACATATAGGTAAATATTGTTACTGGAAATTCAAATGATTGTGCCTGTGTCGCTTTAAATCGAAATCGTATTATATGTATACTAGTAAGGCTTCGCCCCTCCGCGCGCTCTGCGCACTAATCTCCTACTGTTCTAACTTAAAAGAAGAGTCTTTAAATTTCATCTGTTAGTGTAGAGAAGTTGGTGCCCACGATTTCGCGAGAAAGAAGAGTTTTTGATCTACATCGTTAAGCATTAGTTATATATTCATCCGTAAATTTCCACACCACCCAGAAGGTACTATTGTAGTACGTTGAGAGTTTTTTTAGAACTCTCCGTTATGTTTAGAGTAAAAAGGTACACATTATTTTTTTTTTTAATGATTAAATTTTAAACAACGAAAAGATTTAATCACTTTAATCATTATTATGCATTCAACATTTTATTAAATGATATAAGTGATTAGAAACAAATTTTCATTTTAAGATTCAATGACAAAAATTGTTTGTACTTTGTACTCTAAATATTTAATTAAAAATCAAACTTAATACTTTTAAAATTTTTTTTAATGAACCATATAAAAGTTAGCGCAAATGGGGACGGAAATTGTTTATTCAGAACTTTTTCTTATTTTCTGTATGGTGACGAAGATTTCTACACGAGAGCTTGCTCAAAGCTTCTCAGATTTATTACATGTTCACGTTATTATGAATTCATAGTAGGAAACGATTATTATCAAAATGTAAAAAGTAGTAATAAATATATTAACATAATGTCATAAAATGGGACTTATGGTATAAGTATTAAAATTAAAAGCTTCTCAGATTTATTATATGTTCACGTTATAGTTAATTTCTCGAACAACGATATTTAAGCACATGGAAATTTAAATAGTAATCTTAAACTAAAAATTAATCTTAAAACAAAAGTATAATGAGAAATATTGAAATTAGTCGATTAAACATTGTATTTCCAAAAGATTATAAAAGATTTTTTTTTAACTTGAATTAAATAAAGTAACTGGTTCAACATCGTTCAAAGACATTAAAACATATAAAGGAATAACTTATGAAACAATTAAAGAAACTGCAATTGCAATGGGTTTAATAGACAATGATTATAAAATCGATAATATTTTTGAAGAAGCAATTGCTGTTATGTTTCTATATCAATTGAGGCAATTTTTTGCTTGGTTTTTAATTTTAGAAAGCGTCAAAGGTGATAAAATATAAAATGAATACGAAGAATTTATTATAAAGGGTTTGCCTAATGATGAAGATAATTTAGCTCTTTTACGTATTAACCAAATTTTAGAATCAGAAGATAAATCATGTGGATGCTTTAATTTACCTAAACCAAAAAATGGAGAGTAAAAAAGAAGATATAGATGATGAAATACGTTTCAGTAAAGAAATGTTTAACTCGATGTATAAAAGTTTGAATAATGACCAGAAAAATAAATTTCATATTATTTGCGAACAAAAAAATAACATTTTCTTTATAGATGGTCCTGAAGGGTCAGGAAAAACTTATTTATATAAAACGTTAATTCATTTTTATATTTCTCAAAATAAAAAAAATCATGTCAATGGCATGGACTGGCCTAGCATCAATTTTGCTCTCAAAGGGGATGGCCAGTCATAGAACTTTTTGACTTCCTTTAGATCTTAATAATATAAAGAGTGCATTCTTAGAATTCGAGTCAGATAAACAAAATTAAGAGAAGTTGATTTAATTATTTGGGATGAGGCTTTAATGATTCCAAAAAGAGCATTGGAAATAGTAGACAGAACGTTAAGAGATTTATGTAATACTTACAAATATTTTGGAAGTAAATTAATTATTTTAGGAGGTGATTTTCGTCAGATTCTCCCAGTGATAAAAAACGGTAATAGAAAATTTATACTTGAACAAACTATTAAATCTCCATTTTCATGAAATTCATTCCAAATTTTAAAATCAAAACTCAATATTCGTTCTAACAATAAAGCATTTTCAAAATTATTATTAAAAATTGGGGAAGGAGAAGCAAAAACTTTAAACATTCCTAAAAATTGGATCTCAAATGATGAACGTTCTGAAATATTCTCTAATACCTACAATTGTTCGATGAATAGTGTTATACTTACATCGCATAACGAGAATACCTTTTATTTGAGTAATAAAATTGTTAAAAAATTAACTGGAGAAATTAAAACTTACTATAGTATAGATAACGCAATTTATAAAGGGGTTGGTGAATCAGACAATAATATTTATTAAAATTTTCCGGTGAAAATGTTGAAAAATATTCGTGAAGGATTACCACCTCATGAACTAAATCTAAAAATTGGTACAATAGTGATGTTACTGAGAAATTTAAGTATATCAGATAAACACTAAGATGGAACACGTTTACGAATCACAAAATTATTACAGTATAATATAGAAGGAAGAATAACAACTAGAGGAAAAATTGGAAATAGAGTCTTCATTCCAAGAATAACATTAGACACAGGAAACTCCTCAACATTACCGTTTATTTTGTATCGTTAACAATTTTCAATCGTTGTGGCATTTGCTATGACAACAAACAAATCTCAAGGTCAAAGTTTCGATAATGTAGGTTTGTATTTAAAAAAATCCTTATTTTCTCATGATTAACTGTACTTAGCTTCATTGAGATGCAAAGATAAAAATAAGCTATTTAAGTAAGTAGAAAGGCAAAAAAAAACAGAAATANTTTTTTGGATTCAAAAACAGTATAAAAGTTTTTTTACATACATATTCATTCAAACCCTTAATTTTTGATTTTTAATGAGTTGACTAACCTGACGAAGACATTTACTTAGCTTGTCAAGATCTTGAGTATGTTTAAGAACAATATTTTACGTTGAGAAGCGAAGTTTTCCGTATAGCTGTTTGCAGTAGCCTGGTCATGTCAGTGAAATTTAAGATATATCTGACTTGGTTCTTGTCAATATAGTACTTAGCCAGTAAGAGGTAAGAGCAGATTTCTTCTACTCCAGCGCTACCTGACTTTATTGCAGCATTGTTTGTAGCAGGTAATTTATTATCCTTCGAACACTCAGTACTTTTTTTTTATGGCTTGGGTATGCTTTATTCTGATTGAGAAGAGCTCTATAAGGATATTTTTGTAGTTTTGCGTATTAGAGAAACAAATTTGAGTGATATTTTATTTTGAGTGAAGCTGAGAGAATTTAAAGTGGGCACAACTGTGGCGTTTCAGTTATTTGTTATTTTAGAGTTTGAGGCAATTTTTAGAGTAGGTGTCTCCTCGTTATTACAACGAGTTCCTGACGAGTACTGAGAAGGAATTATATTGCAGGCATTCATTATTTCTTCTGACAGGTTTTTATTGCTGATTCGTCTTGTATGATCGTCTTCCAACTTTCCTTCAATGCAGTGTTTAGCCAGATGGCCCTCATGAGAGTGAGTGGCACAAGTCATTTTGGAAAATGAACGATATAATATGGAATACCTTGAAATGCAATCTGAATACTTTCATCTGAATAATTATACTATCTTTGAATTTTGATTGATATGAAATTGTCTTTTAAAGCTTACCCAGTAAGTAAATCCTGGCGTATTCAGTCCTGATTTAATGTGTTGTATACTAAAAACGGTTTTTATTTTGAATTTTTGAAGTTCACTTTCGATGATTGATTTTGGAATGCACAGTTAAGCGTTTGTTTAGTGTTTAATGATCTCAGCGGTGAGATTGAATGACCAACAATAATCTTAGGTTGCTTGGCCACTAACTCAAAAGCGAGGATTTTGTTGTTTAGGTAGAAACAAGTACTCTTCGGGGTCATTTACTGAATTTATGACCCTAGCTATAGCCAAGGCATAATCTTTAATCAGGTATCCATCAGTCGACTCAACTACGATGGTTTCATCTCTTGTGGGATATTGGAGTCCTTGTAAGATTGAACTAAACATTTGAGAATTATCTTCGGTAGTAGAAATTTTGAGTTATAAGGTGTTTGTACCCATGATTAGTGGCACAAGCATAAATAAATTATGAGTGAAAACTCTGTAGCACTTCCACAGGACTAACGCCTCTCAGGAGAGCAGGTTCACGCACCGCTCTGGAAGTCCGGAGGCTGTGATGGCGCTGAATTAACCAGTAAGCTGTAAAACTCATGTAGCTCAATCGAAGCTTAAAAATATATCAATATCAATATCTAAGTGTGTATGTACTTTTTTAAAATAAAAAATAAATACCTACTTATGTAGTATATTTATTCTTGAAGCTTTATTGTAAACGTGTACATGTAGCCTTGGTATAGTAAGGCCCATTTTACATTCATATTAGTTACATATTACAGAATTGGTTACATACATAACATTATTGGTTACACAGTTTACATTATGAAATACAGTTATTTCAATTTGCTGGCACGGTGATAAAGTCACTTAGACCACCCCAAGAGTGAAGAACCTAAGTGGTAGGCCATTTTTCTGCGAGAAGATCGTCCATCCCTTCACGAGGAGCATTGCAAGGTGAAAAAGCACATGTGAAAATGCACAGGGGTACTTGCTCGGGAAAGTCGCACTGACCGGGAACCAAACCACGGTCTCCCGCAGGCTGACCCACAAGCCAGCTGACCAAGCCACCAAGCGCTAAGAATATATATATATATATATATATATATATACTAGTAGGGCTCTACCACCCTGCACGCTCCGCGAGCCAACTCCCCACTAACAGATCGAAAAGACAAAATAATGACATTACTCGTGTATTTGTTAATGCAGGCTAATGATTAGTTCACAACAGCAGAATACGTGACTCACAAAGGAGTTGATAAAAACTTTAAGTATATCAGACGGTTTCTGTAGAGGCACAAGATTAAAAATAACAAAATTATTTAAGTATTATACAGAAGCAGAATCAATAAGGGGAGAAAAAAAAGAACGCAAAAATTATATTTCTAGAATAACATTGAATACTGGCACCTCATCATTACCTTTTGTCTTCTATAGAAAACAGTTTCCCTTTGTATAAGCATGTTCTATGTTTATCAACAAATCACAAGAACAGAGTTTTGATTCCTTAGGATTGTATATTAAAAAACGTTTATTCTCTTACGGACAACTATACGTGGCTTTATTAAGATGTAAGAATCCAAACAGAGTTTTTATTCAAATTAAATCCAAGAATAAGAGAATAAATCAGAAATTAAAAATATTTTTTCGTCAGAAATTTGTCAGAAATTTAAAAATATCTTACTTTGAAGATCATCGCATTTAAACAGACGTATGTTAATTCATAAAAACCATGAAAAACAAATATGTGAAAAATGTGGAAAGGGTTTTTAAAAGAACAGATGAGTTAAAACGACACATTAAATGTCACAACATTAAGCTAACAGATTATATTATTGTTTTAAAAGCTTAATTGTGTTTGTTGATTTAATTATACCTTCTCCTGAATTCTTTCTTTCTGTAAATAAAGTTTTCAGGTATTCAAGAACTTTATATTTGGGTAAAGTAAACATGGACCTGAAAGAGATTGGAAATGTAAAAGTTTAATCAAGATAAACAAATAATGGTACTTCAGAGACAGGAGGAGCAAATAGACAGAGCAAATAGATGACTTCAAAAACCTTAAAAACTAGGTATGACTTGGGTACTAAATTACATATATTTTTAACATTTATCATGGTAAAAAATTCAATGAATGAGTATTTTTTGGAGGGAGATAGAGGGGTGGCAGAGGGGGAGCTGAGGGGGAGGTAACTCAAATGTAATTTGATTAAAAATAACGTTCAAACAAGCAAATAACTATGTGAATCGAGGGGAAGCTGTGGGGGAGCTGAGGGGCAGTGGGGGGGAGCTGAGACTCACTTTTGTTAATACAACTATATAATATAGGGATGTATATACATATTTATATATATAAAATAACGACTTTTAGTATGCTTGAGTAATTCGAAAAATTATTTTTAGTGTAAAATCATTGAATTATGAGGGCAAACTGCAGTTTTTTAACATTCTAGGCTAGGTCATGAATTAAAAAATAACGAAATAAGAAAAAGGGCCTAGATAACTTGTAGAAAATCTTTTTATAATTACGTTGAAAGAAAGAAGTCCAAATTGGTGCAGAAATATGGGCTGTAGCCAGTTTTAATCGTAAAAAAAAAAATTCTCGATTTGTTCGAATAACAAAACCTACAGAATGTAAAATAATTGTTTCTGTTAACAGATATTAACCCAAAAATGTTTTTGTAATTGTAACTGATAATAATTTTTTTTAATTTTTGTATTATTGAATGGTCTTTATGACCAG
>NW_019384275.1:1877292-1888190 GCF_000648655.2 Copidosoma floridanum | reverse complement strand
CAAACTAAATAAATTAATAAAAAATAAATAAACGTTTACTTTAAAAATAAGCCACGAACCACAAGGTAACATGATCAAATTTACTACGTCGGGATCGCTTTGAGTACAGTGGGTAAAAGATTCGGCTAGTGTGTAGGAAGTCGGGGGTACAAATCTCTTTGAAAACTGGTTTTATTTATTTATTTATTTATTTATTTTTTTGGTTGTTTAATTGGTTAACAAAAATAAAATTCATAAAATTGAAAATGCGTGGTGTAGTGGCATGGTGTTGTCTGGTGCGTACGTAACTGAAAGTGCGACAACAGGGGTGGGGCGAAGGGGGTTAATATGCAAAATCCACTTTCATCACACTTTTTCTCAAGGTCACTTATCTGAAATCGTTGATTTACTCTAAGACATAACGCGCATATAGAAGTATAACTTAAATACAAATAAAAACTTTGATTTTGACATTTTTTGGTCTGAAAATTGCCACTTTTTTGACAACACCTCTTATAACTGTAAGTCAATTAATAATAGGATTGTGTCTTCTTTGAGGTGGTTGTTTATAGTGAGTCCTCTTGCCACTCACTAATTGGGGTGCTTGTTTATAGTGAGTCTCCTTGCCTCTCACTGTTAAATAGTTTTACTTATATCTCGATCTCTCTTATTGCTTTACTTACTATAATTATAAGACACTTTGTCGTTAAATATTCAGAATATTAGGTTACAGTCTGCCAAGTTTATTTGACACGTTTTTCAAAGATAAAGGTACCTATTATGAGCCATTTACTCACAATTTTTTTGGAATCATGGTTATTGTGAAATAATAATACGTTTTCTTTTAATACTTTTGATACGTTCTTAAAGCGCTAGACCTATCAAATGTGTACCAATATTAACAACTGTGAAAAAGAGTGTTAAAAAGATTAAAACTCAGAAAATGTCGACATCCTTTTTTGAATGTATTATGGGCCTTTAATTTATTTATCTCACCTTTAAAAGTTATTAGACACAAATAAATCACATTTTTTTTTATTTTTCGTGTTGTTTAAATGAATAAATGCTTTTAAGTAAGATATATTAATTTATTTTGACAAATGGGATTACTATAATTAGCTTAAAGTTTTTATGAATTATTGTGGCCCATAATATGTACTTTAAATGATTTTACACGAGTCCATATTATGGACCACCACATTGGCCCACCAGCATTGGTACATAAGTATACTGAAGGTAAACAAAGATTCAGTTTTATCGTCGTTTTAGGTTAACTTATTTCAACTCTTGATTTTAACAAGTTACTCGTGTTCTGTGGTATACAAATGTCTTCTTTAGTTTCATACATGTGTACAAAAGAGTGAAAAACAAAAATACTATTGGTTAATTGCTTAAAACAATGATAAAGTTGTTTATTATACATGACCCATAGTATGGACATGCTCTGATGGACCGTAAAAATGTGTGGGCCACCTTGCTAGTACCAGCCTGTAATATATACAAAAAAAAAAAAAATAATACTGTCTATAAGTTAGGCCACTATTTTATTTAAAAAATTGGATTTTCAATTGAAACACTAAGATTATCACGTGAATCTACAAGCTTCAAGCTACTTGCGACGTTATCATAACATTACCTAAAAATTTCTTGTTATTTAATAAATTGCAGTTTTATGAACGTGGTCGAGAGCCTATAATTCACTTACTGTCTTACAACGCCTGTCAGATGCCCCAACTTTACAGTCACAAGATTTATCTTTTTTTTTATGATAAAAACCTTTTCAAAAATATATTAGCAAATAAGTCATTTTAAAGAGTGAGACTTTAATTTTAAGGTCCACTGATTTTCAAGACAATAAAAGTGACTTAAATTCTTTATTTTTGACGATTAACGTGTAGGTGGCCCATAATATGGCCAGTGGCTCATATTAGGTACCTTTACCTTAGTATTGTAGTGAATTTTCTTTATTTTTTGCAAAAAAATGTTGAATACATAGATTTTGTTTGCACCATGCACATGTAACAACTCTAAATTTATTACAGAATGCACATACTGTGTCAGTATTCTGAAAGCAGTATTTTACAGGTGTTTGTCATTTCTCAGGTTTATTCGAAAAGTAAACACTTTTTCACCATGCATATTTGAACATATTTACGAATCGGAGCGATGAAAACTGATTATGCGTGAGTGATTGTAATTGTAAAATATTGTTTCGCAAACGTAAATTTGTGTCTAATTCACATAAAAGAACTATGTTTGAAAGTTTTGATAAAATTTTTCCACGGCCTCAATCTATATACGTCTTATAGTTCCCTTGTTTCAGTTGTACCAGCAGGTATAGTTGCAATTTTAACAATTTTACTTGCTTTATTGGTATCGTCACAAAAGATCATAATAAAAATTTTTTCCAATATTCTGGTATTTCTCGGTCTTTTTTTTCATGAGTTACCACAAATTTTACATTCCAGGAGACGAAAAATACAAAAAAGTATTACCGTTATATGTACTAATTGATCTTACCGTACGTCTTATCATTGTCAGAAGCGTGCAACCCAAGATAATAGATTTTTATTAAGTTTCGGAGTGATTCCGTCATTTCATTAACAAAACACTGGAAATTATTAATTTTGAAAAATTAGAAATACTGGAACGTATTACTGTTTTATGTACTAGTCGATATCACTTTATATAGCTTTGTATTATTAGCGGTAAACAGCTGATTGTAGTTGATTTTTTCCCATTTGTAGTGTTTTAAGATAATTTTCACAAAAAAACGTTCAATACATTAATTTTTAGAATATAAAAAGTATAGAGTTATGATAAATCAAATTTACTAGCACTAAAAATGTAGTTATGTTTTGGATGATTTTCAGTTTCTCAAGTCATTTGCAGGTGCGTATTTAGGTTGTTTAAACTTTGTGGAGTTATTGGGTTATGTGGATTATTGCTATATCGCGATATTATTAGTATATTATAGTTTTGAGTTTTATTTTAGATGCTTTTTAAACTTTATTTGGTTGACAGAGGATTATCTTGGTGTATATTAACTATTTTTATCTTGTTTTAATAAATTTGAAAGTCTAAAAACATTACTCACGCCTCTCTATAACAATTAATGGTTGAACCCTCATATCTCTATAAGGGTACATTTTTACGATTTAGAAGTTTAATTGTTATGCGTTTGGATCGTTTAAATTTAAGTTAAAATTAAAATTTAAAAAAAAAAAAAAAATAGAAAGACATTTTTTTCCTACCTCGGGCGTTTTTAAGATGCTGGTGTGCCCTCGGTAGGAAAATTAGGATTTAGCTTCAGAGACGATGGCACTTACCCGACAAAAAATACCATTTTTTCATTTTTGTTGCATGCAATTTATTTTGTTGTAATCTTTAAAGCCATTGCAGTTCGTAGAAGATCTTGCGACTACATGCGTTCAAACAGCGGCTTACCAATGATTATAGAAGTAAGTCAAGTTAAGAGAAATCAGAAATTGCTAAAGACATTGTAAGAATGAATTGAAAATCAATAATTTGCATTCTTGTATGACTCAATCTTTACTTGATTTACTAAATTACATAAGCCATACTTTGTTGGTAATTAGAATTTTACTATTCAACCTTTTCAAAATTCAAAAATTTTAAAATTAAATTAGATAAAAATACAGTTTTTGGGTTTGATTCATAAATTAAATACAGAAAAAAATTAATTAACTAAAAAATAACAAAGATCTTTTAAGGATGTATGATAGAAGATGAACTAAATACGCAGCTAATTAATTATATTAGACAAAATTTTTATGTCGACTCTGTCTACGAAAACGACTGCCAACGAAAATGATTTAGTGAAAAAATTTCCTTTCAAAGTACGTGGTGATTACAAGTTCCTCTTCAAAATTTTGGCAAAAACAATCGCTAATAGACCAAGAGTCGACAACAAATTTTCTTGTCTATGACCGAACCTTAGGAGAACTTCATCAAAGGTAGCTTTAATATCTATAAGTCTAATGATAATAACTTGCCTCGACCTAGTTAGGCCGAAAAAGTAGAAAAAATTCCGAAAGTGTCGAAAAATAACTCACTTTTTTATTATCGCCAAACCGGATAAAAGTGAGTGTTGTGTATCGGAAAGAATTTAAGCTCTACTTTCGAGCACAATCAACTTTCCAAGTTAGAATCATCCCAAAATAAAGTACGCCTTCTCTTAGCAATTACAAACTCAAGTGATTGATGTTATACGGCCATATTGCTGAAGCGAGATTCACGCGATCATAGCATATAGCTACGCTTTTCTCGTCAACGTATTTAAAATTTCTAAACTGCACGTCACTGAATAAATTTTAATTTAACTTGATAATTAAAATAAATGTATAAAGGTCAGCTAAAAGGTATACATACTCGCTCTTACGCTCAGAACAAAATTGATCATGTTATTCAAAACTATGAAAATTTCAGAAGAAATGTTTACATTGCGAATTTCAATTTGTAAAAGATTTCATTTTGTATTATAATAAAATTGAAAATTTTTACCTCTCATTCCATTAATGAGGTTTGGTCGTTTTTTAGGAGATTTATTCACTTGCTGAAAAAAATGTAAATGTTGTACTGTAACATGCTGGAAGTACATATGAATTTTTTCAATATTTTTTATCATCCAAATTTTCGAGAAAAAAATTATATTTTTTATCATCCAAATTTTCGAGAAAAAAATTCCCAAAATTGTATGATTTAACATTGCTCTTATGAGCAAGAGCGATTATTCAGACTTTCTTGCACAAATTTCGAGGCTAGAGATTTATTCATGATGAGAAAAAAGTTCAAATAGATAACTTAAATTCTAAGGAAGACTCTCGTATCAAAAAATGTGCACCTTATCAGGCATTTAGAAGAAATATCTATGCAAACGTAAACAAAGTCGCGAGCAGGTCTTAGGCTAAGTTTATGGGAGAGAACCGAGCATCGTCTGCTGTCAGCTGATCTTTTCACACGGAGCGAGACGTCTTTATAAAATTGCATCTAGAATTTGTTAAACTGGAAATCATGATCTGAAACTTGGCCCAGCCTTTCTTAAGACTTAAAACTATAATTCAGAGCAAAAAATGTTTATTTTTTGAAAATTCATAACATACTTTTGTTGACGAAAGTTAAGTCTCCTCTTTTTTTTAGGTTATTTTTTATCATGCAAACAACATGCTTTCAAGTTTTTTTACTCGAACAATCAGAAACAAGCTTCTTTAAAGTATGTACCGTAATTTGTTCATAACATTTAATGGTTTAACTTTTGAGCACTGACGAGTTAAACACAGTTAAATTAACCATGATGCAGTAGGCGGACGTTTTCATGCACGGTTAGAACAACTCACTTTAACACGGTGTGTTATGGGAGCCCCTGCACATCCACTCGACCCCCGGAAAAATAACCGAACCTCCGTAAGATAATGATAAATTCTTTACAACTCAAAATTAAAAAAGAGGATTTTCGTGGCCACAAAAAGTAAAAAGGATTCTTGTTGCTGCAGTTTTGGAGTTACAGGTTTCGTAGACACCGTCGATATTCAAATGTATGATAAGCCTGAAACTAGTTTGCCGTTTGACTATTTGATACTATTTCATACGTATAACTCGATGAAACTTGCCATCACAATGCCGAGTCAACAGATTTAGCGAATAAGACCTTTGAGCTGATAGCTGGTTTCTAAAAACAAATTAAGTTTTTTTTTTTTGTAGAATTAATCTACAAGTTTTATCCTTTACTGAGAACTTCGGACGTTACAACTTTAAAGCCAGATAAAGGCATCTAACAATATAATTCATACGACTGATCTTTTCCTAATTCTCTATACTGGAAATGCTTAGCCCTGAAACTTTTCTGAAATATTAATCCTATATACTTAGATTACTGTATAACCTTCAACACCCCATAAATACAAGGCTCTATAAGCTTGTTAACCGTGTAATAGTCAACATCGTATTTGGATTGCTTTCTGAGTCCTCTCATCCTATTATTTTGTAATCCCTGAAACTGAATCATACTAAAAACTTTAAATCTTTTTCTCCATGACCTGAACCAAAAGTATGACTAACTACAAATTTGAGTAAGCTTTTTAAATAAATTATACTCAAAACCTTAAAAAATATACAACTCATTTACTTATATCATATTTGAAACGAAAATATTTTCTAAAATTTTCAGGAATTTTATCGTTACTCACTCTTTTTGGAGAATTTTGTGATGTTGAGAATATGCTTTTATAGTTTTTTAAAAATAAGCTATGACACAAATCCAGTAAAATAAAGGGTATTCTAACTTGTAGTTGGCAAATGCTAGCATGGGGTTATAAAGTAATAGTTTTAAAAATTTGAAATAAGATTTATGGGTTACGAAATTACAGAATAAAGAAGGTATAAGAAACAATTTAAATACAACGCATACTATTATAACAGTTAAGAAGTTCGTAGGGCTTTGTGGTAACATGGTACTAAGATACAGTTCTAAGTTATAAGGTAAAAAAGAGAATAAAAAATAATGAAGCAGCAATAAAACATGGAGTATCTGTAAAATTTTTGAGGAGTTAACAGTGTTGAATACATTGTTTATTTGTATAAAGCCTCGTATATTTATATTTATCTTACTATGTAATAAAATTATATTTATGAGGCACTCTACATTTTAAGTACTGACTTAAGTCAATAAATAAATTTTTATTTTATTCTATTTTATATTATATTTACTCATCAAATGAAGAAGGGTAATACAGAAGGGTTGTATCAAGTTAAAGTGCTGAAATTATAATTTGATTGCACGTCAAAAGTCAAAGTCACACATTGCCTGGAGTTAAGAGTTGATTGGTGACATTAAAGACAGTTTTTACTGCATGATAAAGTTAAATAATTACGATTAATTGTTTAACAAAAATTGTAGCAAAGTGTGGTCAAGTCTCTAACTATTTTTTTGTTAATTAGATGTTACTTTATTATTTTTCTTTTAAGAAACAATAAACACCATTTAAAGAATCACGTTGATGGATGACATGTAACACCCCTTATAGTGCAGTGTGCGAGGACGTGTGTATATACTGTGCCTTTGTGGAAAACATATTGTTTGGTATTTCATTAAACTAAAAAAAAACAAGACTTATAAAAATAATAATACATTAATAAATCGACGCCCCGGGCGGAGACTATGCCCTTTTCTCAAGTCCGGACGAAAACTATGCTTTTTTTTCTAGTCTGGACGAAAACTATGCTTTTTTTTGGTCCCCGACAAGGACTATACCCGTTTTTTTCGAGCCCGGGCGAAGACTATGCCCTTTTCTCAAGCCCGGACGAAGACTATGCCCTTTTTTCTAGTCCAGACGAAAACTATGCCCTTTTTCTGAGACTGGGCTCGGAATATATCTTTTTCTCGCGTCCAGACGAAAACTAAATTAAAAAACACCCCAATATTATTTACTAACCCCTCTACTAGCTACTAGTACGCTGAAAGAAGCTCACGAATGCAAAGCTTCTGAAAACATTTTCAGATTTCTCGATACTTGTGTATATATTCATATCGATATAAGTTTCATCTTCACATCGAAATTCACATGTACGTGAATCTACATACGCCTTTGTAAAAAAACAACATGTAATCATTATTCTTAGCAGGTCTAACGGCTTAAGAATTTGGAGTTTTGGTAAGTGTTTGAAAAAAAGGGGTTTTTGAGCTTTTTTTAAAAAGATTTCGTAAATTGTATGTAACAATAACTGTAATTAATTAAAACTTGCTAATTTACTCATGTATTAAAAAATACTTTGTAATCAAAATATGCATGTCTTGCAAACATTAATTAATAAAAAAAAGTTTACTTTTTTCTCAATTTTCTTATGAATATTATATTTTATTATATCACGAATTGTACAAATTTTATTAATTTTTTAACTTCAAGTTACAACAATTATATTAGTTACTAATTATAATCAACAAAAATGTAAAAAAAATAATAAATTTGGAAATAAAACATGAAAGAGTCTTTCATATTCATTCATTGCAAATTACCATGCTTATAAAAATATTCCTGATTTTGTATTATTATACAGTTATTTATATAAATGTAAACAACAACCACTATATAAATATATTTGACTATATATGTCTAATTACAAACCCAAATGTAAGAAGAGCTTAAATGAATTGTACTTCATCCGAGCTCCAGAAAAAGTCAACATCTTCGTGCAGACTCAGAAAAAATGGAATAATCTTCATCCGAGCAAGAAAAAAAGGGTATAGTTTTCGTCCGGGACCAAAAAAAGGGCATAGATTTCGTCCAAACTCTGGAAAAGGGCATAGTCTTCGTCTGGGATCCTAAAAGGGCATAGTTTTTGTCGGGACCAGACAAAAGGGCATAGTTTTCGCCCGAAGTCCGGGAAAGGGCATAGTCTTCGTCCGGGATCCCAAAAGGGCATAGTCTTCGTCCAAACTAGGGTAAAATGCATAATTTTCGTCCGAGCTTAGGAAAAGGGCATAGTTTTCGTCCAGGCTTCGAAACAGGGCATAGTCTTCGTCCGGGGCGTCGAAATAATTGATTAAATAAACAATAAAAGTTTACCGTTATAAAATTAAAAACTAAAAAATGGGATAGCATTGTGTATTAAATAATAGTAGAAAAAAAAATATTAGTGATCTCTCAGACTACACACAAAGATACACACTTTACCATCAGAACTGTTAATTAAAGCGGTAAATCTATTCTTACCCTGAATCTGCTAGTCAAAGTAATTAGTTTCCTTAGTCTTGATTTTATAGCAAACATTATAAACCCAGGATCTGCTTATTGCAGCGATCTTTTCCCAATTTACAAAAATACAATAACACAGTGAATTATTTATATATATACTAGTGGGGCTCCGCCCCCTTCGCGCTTCGAGCGCCGACCCCCTAACTTTTGAATCAGTTAAAAACTTCACTTTTGAATAAATCATATCGTGGAGCTTAGGAGTAGCGGATAGTGGCTAAGGAAGGCTACGATAGAACTATGATAATAGAAGAAACTATTAAATCATTACTTCTATGGAACAGCTTTAAATTTTTAAGATTACAAAATAATATTCGTTCTAGTGATAAAGAATTTTCGAAATTATTGTTAAGAATTGCAGAAGGGGACACAGAAACATTTAACATTCCAAAATCCTGGATAACAGATGATGTCTGTACAAAAAGATGTTTTGGTAATAACGTAATACTAACTTCACATAATGAATATACTTTTTTTTTAAACAATAAAATTTTAAGTAAATTAAATGGAGAAACTAAAACTTATTACAGCATCGATACTGCGACCTACAAAGGTGTTAATAAATCAGATAATAATATTTATGTAAATTTTCCCATAGAAATGCTAAACAATATTCGTGAAGGCTTGACACCTCATAAACTTAAATTAAAAATAGGTACAATAGTAATGTTATTTCGAAATTTAAGTATATCAAACGGATTATGTAACGGTACACGATTGCGAATTACTAAGTTCTTGAAGTATAACCTAGAAGTCGAAATAATTGCGGGGTAAAAAATTGGTAATAAGGTTTTTATTCCAAGGATTACATTAAATACTGGAAATACTTCATCATAACCTTTTATTTTAAATAGAAAACAAGACCCATTAGTTGTAGCATTTGCTATGACTATAAACAAGTCTCAAGGTCAAAGTTTTCATAATCTGAGATTGTACTTGAAAAAATTTATATTTTCTTATGATCAATTGGCAGTGGCTTTATCGAGATGCAAAAATAAAAATGAAATTTTTGTTTGACTTAATATAGAAAACATTTTAGATATTGAAAATATAGTTTGGAGAAAAATTTTTGATTATGATCTAAGTATAAATATAATAATAAGTAATAATGTACCTAATAATAACAACATGATTTAAATATTCTTGTATTCATAGACAAACTTTATTACTTATAATGAATGTATCCCATAAACGTGTATTATGTTCAATTTCTACTGTACCAATCTCAACTAATTTAAAACAGAATAGGAATAGACCTCAGTTTTCGTGGTTGGATAGGGCTTTATAAGTTGACTCATAAAATGAGTCATCTTAATGCAAAACTTCCACGGTTTGTATTAATGATAAACTAAATGTTATTTAAACTTATGTATGTATTGGTATTATTAACTCATATACAAAATAATATATAACATACACATGAAAATTTTACGCATAGTTTATCACAAATGCTAACGAAAAAAAAAGTTAGCGCACCAAGAACTTTATACTTACAAATAAATTAAAAGACAATTAATACAAATTGGTTTCTGGTCAAACTTAGTTCTATAAATAGAATGGTCATTAATTATTCGTATGTATAAAGTCCATCTATTTGCCTCCTGGGCGGTAAGGAAAATAGATGAAAAAAAGATTTATTGTAAGGAAAAAAAAATGTTCTTATTGGCTTGGAATGCCCCATACAGTTAACTATATAATGTAATATTTCACTGAATAATTTGATATATAATAATAATGACGCTTTGCGCAACGACCCTCTATAAATCAATTATGACTTTAAATGTTTTCTTAAAGATGAAATAAGACATGTTGATACGATAGTCGTACACGTCCGTATACACTTCAAGGTCCGAGAATGACAGTATGATCCCGGTAAGGTTCCCCAAAAGTAGTGTGGGGTGGTAGGGGGGCGGTGGGGTGTTGTGTGGAATGCCCCACTGAGATAACTATATATTATAGGAAGATACTAGTGGGGCTCCATGCGCCAACCCCACAATTTTCGAATCAGCTTAATACTTCATTTTTTTAGTTTGCTTTTTGAAGTTAAAAAAATTAAATAATCTTTGTCAAGTAGTTTAAAAATCAAAACAGAAGTAGTGTAAATTTAATAAATCTCTCTGATCGTAAATCACGATTTTCAAAATTATATGT
>NW_019384275.1:1824866-1875896 GCF_000648655.2 Copidosoma floridanum | reverse complement strand
AATACACTCACTTTTTGAACAAAAAAATTTTAAATAATATGGTAGGAATATTAGTAACGTACTATAGTATTGATAAAGCAACTCACAAAGGAGTAGATAAATTAGACGATAATATTTATACTAATTTCTCTACAGAATATTTAAATAGTAGTAAAGGAGGTCTTTTTTCACACAAATTAGATTTAAAAATCAACGCTATTGTTATGTTAATACGAAACTTAAACATATCTAAAGGACTTTGCAGTGGTACAAGATTACGAATTACAAAATTATTTAAATACAACATCGAAGCTGGAATAATCTCAGGTAAAAAAAAGGAAATAAAGTCTTTAGTCGAAGAATAACACTCAGTACAAACAATTCTTCTTCACTACCATTTATATTGTACAGAAAACGATTTCCATTTATCTTAACATTTCTTATGGCTATCAATAAATCTTAAGGTCAAAGTTTTGATGCCATTTTTGTACTTTCTTGCAAATTTTATCTTTCATTAAAAAAGCAAATTTGAGTACCGTCTAGCACCCAGATTTATGGTATCATAAACAATCCATTTTTTGTAATATGTTTTTAGATACACCATCATGGATGCAAAATTTTATCAGTGAGACAAATGTAACTCAAAATTTTCAAATCAAGAGTCTCTATCATCGCACGAAAAAATTCACAAAAAAAAATTTTTGTATGTGATCTGTGTAGCATTATAATATTAGACAAGAAGAACTATTTGCGTCACACAAAGGAATGCCAAAAAATTGAAAAAAATTTTAAGTGTATTAAATGCGAAAAAAGTTTCAAAAGAAATGATCACTTACTGATCATTTAAAAAGTCATGAAAAAAACGTTCAAAAAATATTTGTTAAAATTGTGGAAAATGTTATGTAAGAGCAGAGCACCTAAAAAGACATTTTAGAGTATGTAATCAAAATAAACATCGTAAGTAAGATAATTGTAACAAAATTTTTTGTTACGGTTAAATAAAATTATATGTGAAAATTAGACCACTTGTAACAGTTAACATATAAGGCTCTATGAATATATTTACATTATATATGGGGAAGCTGGGGGGGAGTCGTAAAGCAAAAAAGTAGGATTACTCGAAAAATGCAAAAAAATGAAAGAATAACTACTTTATTTGAGGAGGAACTGAGGGGGAGCAAGGGGGAGCAAAACCTCGCTCTAACTCTTACGACCATATGATATAGGAACATATCTATGTATATCAAGAAAAAAAATTTTTTTCCTTTATTATCCATAATTAATTGTGTTTAGCACGTCAAATGCATGATGATCGATACTATTTATATGTGTATTTATTAAACTATTTCTTTATTTCTTGTGTCTTTCATCATGCATAGCAAGGATCTCAAAATTTTTATCTGAAATAAATAAGCAAAATGAAATGAAAACTTAATAATAAATTTTTCCTTTAAACGTAATCAAATCTAACTGAAGAAAGAACAATTAACTAAATATAGTATAAAAATAGATAAAAAACAAAAAACACGAACACAACCTAAATTTTACAAGAAAGATAATAATTAAACGGTGAAAACGATGGACGAAAAAGATCATTCAGCTGATGTCGATTTAACAGTCGTTGAAGTGCTGATAGAGTCCCTTAACGCCAATTTCTCATTTCAAAATGCAATCAAATCCATTTCTACATTTGATGGAAAAATTATTTTGCTCAAAGACTTTTTTCATGATAATAGAAAAGGAAAAAGTTAAGTCAGAGATGATCAAAAAGATTTATATAAGAGAGCAGTATTGCAAAATCTGCAAGGTGCCGCACATATGTGCGTAAGCGGCCAAGACTTTGAAAACCTTGAGGCATTTATAAGACATTGAAAAAAAAGATATGCAACAGGAAAAACCGCTGCTTATTATCAAACTCAGCTGCAGAAAGTGCGTCAACAACAAGGCCAATCAGTGGGCGAATATAACGATCAAGTAAACCTACTGCTAAGCGGTACTGAAAAGGCTTTGATAGTAGATAAGGGCAGTACATGCAGCACACAAATGATAACCCCTATAAGAAACGTGGCGTAGACATGTTCATAAAAAAACTAGCTTCTACGATAAGCCAACAGGTAAATACAAAAAATTTTGTTTCTTTAACCGATGCCTTCGAGTATGCATTGAGATTGGAGAGCCGAATGAGAGCGGGTATAATCCCGGACAGACGATACCAAGGGCTACCTCGCAGTGATTTTAGAAATAATCTAAATAACTAATATCAACAACAAAATAAGTATCCTGATCAGCCATTCTCATCGCATCAAATAAGACAAGTTAATAAACACCAAATCAACAATCAGAATCACAATCCTAATAGGCGCTTCAATAGTAATCTAAATTTTCGAAGAAATTTTAGGAACAATGAAAGAAGTCGATGCTATGGAAATCAACAAAATAGTAATAACTATGGGCAAAATGATTTTAATCAATATAACAACGAGAATCCTAATAGTTATGATGCACGACAAAATTCGAATTTTCATTCTAGAGATAACCAATCTGGTTATCAAAGCTGGACAAATAATTATAATAGATACCCCCAAAATAATAATTATTGTAAATACAACAATTACAACCAACAAAATTTCAATTCTAATAATCAGAGGCAAACTTTTCAGAATCATCAACAGCCAAAAGACAATTATTCACCGCTTCATTTAAACTCGCAGGTGGCTCACTAACGTCGTACGGAGGTGAGCCCCCAGCGTTTCAATCAGAACCAAACACCGAGTACTACGGATCAGGTGATAAATATTACAACAGAATTGAAACCATCCACATCGGTACGTGCCAAGGACTTGATGTAGACGACGAGCCTACAAGCATAAGGTTATCAGTCCCAGAAGGAAAAAAACGTTTAATCACACTCATGCTCGATAATGGCGCCGCCACAAACCTGATTAAATTAGACTAGTTGCACCCATATTCGCGCGTAGAGGCTAGTAAAATTATTAATCTTACCAGAATTACACCCCACCCAGTTTTAACTGAAGAAACAAGGTATATAACTATACAAGGAAAACCTACAATTTTTCATGTGATACCTAACGATTTTCCCATCAAAGATGGCGGTCTATTAGGTCGAAACTTTTGTAACGGATGACGAGTCACATTATCATGATGCTACAGTATTAGATGATGACGTAATGAACCCCATTTCTTTTTTAAAAACTCTTAAAAAAATAAAGTAATTGGAAGGGATTAAAAAAGAACACATCGTAGGCCAGCCCAAAAAGTCAAATATACCCAAATACGAAAAATTTGGAGACATAAAAACTGATGTGCATTGTCGAGATGAATATGACAGATTGATTTTAGCAGAAAGGGATGATAATTTTATTAAGCCCACTGATAATAAAACTGATGAAAGTGGCATAAACAGTGAAAATAATGAACTAGACGATTAAGATCCAACCCTATGCCATTGAACAGTAAAAATACTCCTTGTGTGGAATGACATTTCCTTAATGAGAAACAAAAAAACACTAATAAATTATCTTAATATACAATTGAGGCTCAAACACATCAAATAGTAAGAATTAATTTAGATAATACAAATTTAACTGAAGGATACTTACCACAAGTCGACGTTGGCCATGATGACGTGTATTTAAGAGAAAGGATAGTAAGAAATAGGAATAGCAAATGTAAAATGATGGCAATTATCACTAATGAGGATGATGTTATGATTGAAATAGATCCAAGAGAAATTCTACCTTTCGAATACATTGCACCTGAATTTGACCCCGATACTAATAGCCATTATGAGAGACTAGTTATCAAAAACAACAAGATACAATAAGAGACCTGAAAGGAGACTTGTACGTACCAGTCACTTGAACCTGGAATAACGAGACCAAATTTATCAACTTATTTTCGAATTTTCAGAAATCTTTTTACTACCCGGAGACCCTTTACCATGTACTAATCTTGTTGCACATGAAAATAACATAACCCGACGGAAAATAACATCCTTATTAACACTGAACAATATCGTCCTCCACCGGTACATAGAAAAGTTTGAGAAGAGCACGTAGCAAAAAAACTTAACGATGGAATGATTGAGCTATAGTCATCACCGTATCTTTTACCTCTCTGGATTGTTCCAAAAAAATCTGATAGCCACGGAAATCCAAGATGGAGGGTAGTTATTGATTTCTGAGAACTTAGTAAAAAGACCATTGGTTACTTACGTTCATTGTATAACATTGCAAATATAATGAACCAGTTAGGAGAATCCGAATATTTTTCAGTTTTCGATTTGGCAAGTGGATTTCAAAAAATTCCTACAGCTGAAAATAATAAATATAAACAGCATTTACGACACCTCGTGGACGTATTCCCAAAGGCTTGAAAAACGCACCTGCCACATTCCATCGACTAATGGATCTCATATTAAGAGGTTTATTAAATGTTAAAATGTTAATTTATTTAGATAATATTATTATTTAAGTTAAAGATCTAGTAAACCATGATCCTAAAATTAGGTTACTTTTTCACTTGTTAAGATCAGTAAATGTGGTACTCGAGCCAGATAAAGTTGAATTTTTGCGAAAAAA
Source organism: Copidosoma floridanum (assembly GCF_000648655.2). Next base: position 1,871,316 of record NW_019384275.1, on the reverse strand, counting down.
AGTAATATTTCTTGAACATACAGTAAGTCAACGAGGGATTGAACCAGACCCTTAAAAAATACAGGCCGTTAGAGAATTTTTACAATTAAAAACAATGAAAAATATAAGACAACTCTTAGGACTAGCACGATACTATAGACGCTTTGTTCAAGACTTTTCAAAAATAGCTAAGCCATTATCAGATTTATTAAAAAAGGGAGAAAAATTTCAATGGACTGAAGTCCATCAAAAGCAAAAGAAGCAATAAAAGAGCTTTTAAATACCAAAAAAACATCCATGTCAAGAGCCTATTTTACATTTTCCTAACTTTAGTAAATCATTTATTGATAACTTATTTAAGTTGATAACAGATGCATCTGACTACGCTATTGGAGCGATATTAAGTCAAGAAAAAGATGGGTTTGACCATCCTGTCACCTATTTTTCAAGAATTCTAAATAAAGCAGAAATAAATTATTCTACGACTGAAAAGGGATGCTTATCAGCACTATACGCAATGCGTTATTTCCGTTTGTATTTATTAGAAAATAAATTTGTTTTTGTAGCTGATCATGAGCAATTAAATTGGATGCACACAAGAAAAGATCCGGGTCGGCATTTAATGCGATAGATGTTTAAATTCACCGATTATGAATACACTTTCAAATACAAGCCAGGAAAACTCAATACCAATGATAACGCATTATCTAGAAATCCAGTAGGATCATTTCTGTATGCGAAAAACAAAATAAAAAATAGGTAACCATTGTTAAGAGTTCCGATAATGGGTTGAAAAAAATTAGAAGAAAAGAGGAAAACAGAATTACGTAGTCAGAGAAAAATAACACTAAGAACATCTACTTTAACGACTATCGAACGTAAAGCACTACCGACAACCTTGAAAGAGACAGTAGAATTGAAAAAATCTAGGAGCGTGACCAAATCACGAACAGTTGTACCTAAATTAGATAGAAGCCCCGAACAACTCTTTGGTTTAAAAACAAACAAGCAACAGCCATAGTTAGATCAGAGTGTGATTGCTTAAAGGACTCGAAAGAAAACATTTCCACAACCACAGACATGATGTGCATCTGAACGGAGTATCTTGAAAAATGTTTGAAAAATACATCAAAAGATTCTAGCTCATTAAGAGAATTTTTCAAAATCAGTAGCCTTAACATCACTCGCTAGTGTGACGTACAGTATCTAGAGCCTTTATAAGTTCGCGCCCAAGACTCTCCTCTCACGGCGCATGAGCAGTGGATACAGAGGATAATGATCACCTTTCGGCGGCGGGCCCGAGCGTTATCAGCTCTCCCGCTCTCTCTCTCCGATCAGCCTCCGAACCTAACACCTCGCACGCGACTGCTCTCACTTTGATCCACGAATAAACGTATATATAACTTTCCTTCACGTGTATTCTGTCTTCTTACACCCCCAAGCTCCACAATTCCCTCGTAACAGGAGGTTGTAGATAACCCAACCCCCAATTTTTGGCGCTCAATGTGTGGCAAGCTGTGTACGACAAAGTGATAGGAAAATTTTTTTTTGTTTTCTTTCGTCGTTGGGTAGCACCCATAGAGCAGTGTAAGTGGAAATAAAAAGAATTATCGTGAAAAGAAAAGTGAAATTAAAAGAAGAAACAGTAAATAATAACAAGAACAGGAAAATACAGTGTTAAGAAGATACACGTGGCGAGACATGTGGGAAACGAGCACGTGTCAAATACTAGAGGGGGGGCACAGCAGCCATCCAGGAGGCCGGCATCATCAGGAAATAAGACAAGGAAGAGCCGAAACACGAAACTACACCACACCAGGCACCTTCTGGTAGCAATATTTTTCTTTGGACATTTTGTTTACGGACACGGAAATGCTTTGGATCGTACTGCTTACAATACTGTCCAGGTAGATAAAATTTATATAAACGGCAAATAATATTACTGCTGGGCGATAGGTTTTATCAAATAGGCCCATAACAAACAAAAAAAAACAACCAAGCAAAAAAAAAAACAAAATGCAGTCAGGAAAAACTGATAACGTTGTAGGTGGGGCGGTGGACCGCTTAGCAGACGCGGAGGTCGGAACAGACGACAGTTAATGGTTGCAATTTTGTCACGATCCCGAGGCGATCAAAGAATTAGAAACATCAAACAAAAAAACAAAAGACTTAATTGGGAAAATCTTTAAGGGCATGAAAACAGTCGTGCTAAGAGATAAGAAAAAAGAGGGCCCTAAGCAAATAATTGGAGAAAATGTATCCTCAGAATCATATATAGAGCCCTTGTGTAGTGATGATAGTGGAGAGGAAGGAGATGAGTCAGATAGGGGGCCCACTGGAAATCAGCTTGGCAATTGGAGAAGGGAGACAGAGTTGCTCCGGAGATGGTCAAAAAGGGAGGGGGGAGACAATTAAAGAGAATTTTACAACAGAGATAGAAGGAAAGCTAGACCGATGCGAGAGTTCGAAAATTTTAAAAATAACCAGGAGAGGTGACAGCAAACATCAGGTGGACCTATACACATATCGCCACCTCACCGGGAGTATGAGAGGATTATGAATTACTCATGAAAAGAATTGAGTACAATAATCACCACAATACCAATATTGACAAGGGACCCAATAAATCTAACAGCATTCACAAGGGTAGTAAGGGCAATAGGCCAACAGATGGACGACAGAGACGTCCTATATTTTTTGGCAACGCTGTCCAGCAGGCTAAAAGGTCGAGCGGCAGCACAATTAAACGATAGAATCACACAGTTTGAGTCCATAGAAGAATTTCTCGAGGAGGTTACAGAAAGGTACGGGGCCATCAGTAGTACAGAGACAGTTATGGCGAAAATTAGGTCGGAACCGCAAAGGGATAGGGAATCTGTGGAAGAATACTCAGATCGCATGCAAAAGATGTTCAACAGGGCCATGGGACTTCAAGAAGCAAACTTTAAAGTTTCTGAAATGTTAAGCTGGAATTTAAGAAAAATATTTATAAGAGGTAGTGATCCAATATATATTAGGCCTTAATCCCCCGTACAACCACGAAGTTTCAATGCATAGGCCCATAACGCTAACAAAAGCCATTACATTGGCATTGAAAGTCGAGGATATGATGGCTATGAAGTCACCTCGATTGGGCAGCAATAAATATGAGAGATGGGAAAAAGAATCTAACAAAAGGAAAGACGAAGTAAATAAGTGTAACTTTTGTGGCCAAATTGGGCACAAAGCAGAAGAGTGTCGTTCATTGTGGCACGACATAGAAAAGGGGATACTAGTGAAGAAAGGTCGCGGTGAGGAGACCAGAGCAGCGTACTATACAAGGTACCAGAATAGGGGTGAAGAAAGAAGAGGTGGAAGATCGTATAATGATAGTGGAAGAAGATCCGGAGACTATAGACATAATAATATGGCTCAGGCAAAGAATAAATACAACTACGGCAGATATGGAAGAGATTTCGAAGAAGGGTATGCTTATCGCAAAAATAATAACAATAACAACAATAGTAGTGATAGATATTATGAGCCGAATGACAGAAATTACGGCCAAAGAGACAATGGTAGGGATGATAGCCAAAATAATTATGGCTGGAAAAATAACGAGCGTTATGAGCCTAGACGTACAAACGGGACACAGGACGCGAGGGAGGCTGAACCCAGACGGGGTGATATCTCAAGTAAACAGAAGCCGAATTTTTAGAACGATGCTCGGAGTACTCCCCCAACATCGAGCATTAGGAAAAAGTGGCTACATATTGTAAAGGACGAAAAGTAAACGATGGAAAAATTGGAGAGAAATAAAAAAAACCTATACAGTCGGAGGTGTGGGGAAAGGAGATATACAAAAACAAAATTTGTACTTGTCAACAAATCGAGCCAAATGTAAAAAAAAATCTAAAAGATAAAAATATATCGATGGGAAAAGAGGGAAAGAAGGAAGTCACGACGGTACTAATTAATTATGCAGCAGTAGGGAGCAGACCACCAACAGTAACGCTGGAGGGTGAGGATTTCCGAAATAAAAGATCAGATTTCTATGCCGACACGAGTGCTGAGATCTCGATACTCAAAGAAAATTGTATAAAAGAAAATTCGCCATTGGATGAGAATGTAAAAGTAAAAATAATTGGAATAACTCATGGAGAACGTGAAACGAAAGGCACGGTAGACGCAATGATCCACGGTATGAAGTGCACCTTTCATGTAGTCCCGCAGGATTTTCCGATCGAAGTAGACGGAATCCTTGAATAGGATATGTTTAAAAAATACAATGGCGAGGTGAGCGCAAAAACAAATACACTTAGTCTAGGTGGTGTGGAAACCTCACTGAAGACGGCAGAATATTTCGAGATAGCAGCGAGATCCAGACAGGTTATATATGCAAGAGTCAAGGAAGAATTCGGAAAAATTTAAGTTGGATTTGTGCCACTTCAAGATGTGGGAGAACATGTGCATTTTGGAGACTTTTACGGCACTAATAATAAAGGTAGAATATATGCGTAATGCGTGAATTTTTCAAACAAAAAAAGGAGAATTACAATATCGGAAGTGGATCTAATAGAGTGCGAAGAAGTGAAAAAAAGGGAAATAACTGGCAACGTAGGAGATGGCGCCGGAGAAGAAAAAACTGCATTCGTGGGCTTGCTAGAGAAAGACAAATTGGAAGAAAAAGAAATAGAAAAAAAATACAGGTTGAGATATAAAAGCGTAGATGGAGATAAAGAAATCGACACGTATGCGGAAAAAGACTGCGATATAAAAAGTGTCGAAGAAAGAATTGAAAAAATTATGACACTGATTGACACTGAGGGCTGTAATGAAGAAGAGTTACAGCACGTGAGAAAATTAATATCGATGATCCCGTTTGTGTTTGGGTTGGACGGGGAACCGTTAAAAAAAACTCATTTAATTAAACACAAAATCGAGACTACAACAAATAAGCCAGTCGTGGTCAGAAGATATAGATACCCGCACGCGGTGAGGGAAAACAAAAATTGATGGGTTTGGACATAATGGAACCGTCAACGTCCCCATATAACTGAAATATATGGATAGTGCCAAAACCGCCAGGACAAAACGGCGAGAAGAGGTGGCGACTACTCACGGATTTTAAACAGCTGAACGGAATAACAGTTGGAAGCTGTTACCTACTACCCTTTCAAAGCGACATATTCGAGCACTTAGCGGCCGTTCAAGTACATCACAGTAGTTGATTTGAAGAGTGGATTCCACCAGATCAAAGTTCAAGAACAGGACGCGCATAATACTGCATTCTCGGGACCCGACGGGCATTATCAATATAAACGTATGCCAATGGGGTGCTCAGAGTCACCAAATATATTTTTGAGGGCGATATCGTTAGCTCTAGCCGATCTACAAGGGCGAGAAATTGAAGTATACATGGACGACATCATAGTGTTCACAGCAACTCTCGAAGAACACGAGAAACGCTTGAAAAAATTGATAGAGAGACTCGCAAAAGCAAACATGACCATAGAGCCAAAAAAATGTCAATTTTTGAAGAAAGAAGCAAAATTCCTTGGTCACTTGGTTGGAAATGATAAGATAAAGACGGACCCAAAGAAGATCGAAGCCGCAAAAGAATATCCAAGACCGACAAATACAAGGAAAATTAAGCAGTTTCTTGGAATCGCAGGATGTTACAGAAAATTCATTGAAGATTATGCAAAGATGGCGTGACCACTCTCTACGATGACAAAGAAGAATACGGAGTTTAAATGGGGCGAAAAACAGGAAGAGGCCTTTAAAAAACTAGTGGATGCGCTATGTTCGGAACCTGTATTAACAGCACTGGACTTAAGTAAACCTTTTACTGTAACAACAGACGCGTCGGATTATGCCATCGGAACAATCCTTAGTCAGGGAAAGATAGGTAAGGATAGACCGTGTGAATATGCGTCACGGTGCCTCAAGGGTAGTAAACTTAGATATCCAACGTATAATAAAGAGTTGCTAGCAGTAGTTTTTGCAAAGGAACAGTTTAGACCTTATCTGTATGGCAGGAAGTTCACGGTGGTTACGGATCACGAGCTGTTGTAACATTTTAACACGTCCAAAAAACCCGACATTCGGTTTAACAGATTAAAGGCAGAGTTGCGTGGTTTTGATTTCGACATTATTTATCGCCCAGGTATCTCAAACAACGCACCAGATGCTCTTTCAAGAAACCCAGTCGTAAAAGAGGGCGAAAAGAACCCCGAAATACTGCGAGTAGAACTATATCAAATGGCAGATGAACAAGAGAAGGAAGAGGGTGTTGCAAGTGATGGCCCACCAGCGCGTATATTCAAAATTAGGGCAAAATCAAAAATACGGATCGACGGTAAGCTAAACAAGGTAGTAATGGAATCAGATTCAGATACATCACATAAAAAAACCCAGGAAGAAAAAGACTACAGTGGAATTGTGTTCGGAGGGAGAAGCTGAGGAGAAACAACAAACTGAAGAGAAAATCTTATCACAGGGACCACTAAAGAAAAAATTGGAGCACATGAAGAAAGAGAAGGGCTGGATAAAAGGGGTACAAAAAACGAGCACACCTTATGTCGTCATAGATCACTAAACAAGGCAAAAGCAAAGGAAAAAAAGACAAAGGCAGCTCGACACTCTTCACAGAATTAGACAGGATTTTTCTGTCACTCCTGTAAAAAACACACAGACTGAAGAAAATACAATAGTGAATTGGAAAAAAAGACCAGAAATTAAACACAATAATTTGGAGGAAATTGAAATATGCTTGAACGGATCAGAACGTGGGAAAGAGAGAGACGACAGTAAGGAGAGAAGCTCAAAAAGTCGTAGTACTTCGGAGGATCAAATGTCCGGGGAAGAAACAAAATCAGAAAATCCACGACAAAAAAGGCTAAAAGAGTCTAATTATTTTGCAAAAAAGGATCTAAAAAAGCTTAACGATCTTACCAGCATGTTACAAGAAAAGACAGATAGAATCAAAAAAAAGGTTTTTGTCGACATCAGAAAAAGAGAGGTAGAGGGAAAACCAGGAGTCAGAAAAGATGTATGGGAGGTAGAAGATAGCAGCAGTGATTTAAGTAAAAAAGGTGATCGAAACAAAAAAAAAGAGGGAACAGTAAGTACGGAAGATAAAAGTGAGGAAGAGAGAAGTGAAGGCAAGACCAGCAACGAAGGAGAAAATCTTTCGTGGGATAATCAGGGAGAAAGGCTATCCTTAAATCATGGCGAGACGTCTAGGGCGTGGATAATTTAAATGATGAAGAATCAAGCAAAAAGAACCAATTGATTTCAAACGATGCACTTAATGAGCAAAAACGCGGATCAGACGGAAATTGTGCAGAGCCATGGAAAGAGTTGAATTTAGTAGATGTAAAAGACGATGGTAATTGCCTGTTTTATAGTCTTATTGTACTGTTCGATCTGGACTTGACAGCAAAGCAGCTAGGAAAAATCTTACTGCATTCTAAGCATATTAAAAACTGCGTCGACCCGAAAAACACTAAGAGAGATTTTAGGAAGGATTACGAGTTTGGGGACAGAGAGTGCATTTTTGTCTTTTCTCAGAAGTTCAAAAAAAACTTGTGTGCACTACGTAAATGGAGATTGACCTCCATTGTGTCATCAATACACAGGAGTAAAAGGAGATGAATACGAGAACATGCGATATGAGCCAGAGCACTATCAGGCGCTCTGCGAAAAAGGACAAAAACGCTATAAATCGATAGATGAATTATACAAAAATTCAAGTAATGAAGACAGTAAAATAGTACGAGGGGCGAGACGAGCAACATTGAGAAAAAGGAAAGAACACAAGTTCCCATTTACGAGACAGAAAATATAGGGTAAAGTTGATAAGAAAACAAAGGAAAACAACAAAACAGATCACGAGACGAGTGATGAGTCAGATTTTGAATTAAAAAAAAACGAATACCAAAGAAGCGCGATCCGCCACCACCCCCACCGGAACCACCGGATGAGCCAAGCCCAATAGCGGAACAAGAAACACCAAAAGTATCGGATGACGACGTAAACAATGAAAGCCACGAAAAAGAAAGTAGCGATAATGAAAATGGAAGAGATTTACTTAATGAGAACATGGGGGCAGATGGTAACGCTGTAAGCACGGATGATAGCAAAATCAATATAAGTATACCAGGTTTAGATAGGTGCAGAGCTTGCAGGAAACGACTACCAGTACAAAAACCACCCTGGAAGCCAGAAGAAGATAATTATGTACCACCATTCCAAAGGCTTAAGAAAATAAATGAACACCCATTTAGATACATTGACAACTTAGCCTTCTGTACAATAACAGAAAACATACCGGATACAGAAGCCATAGACGCGCTTCACGAAAGAGTTTATATAAATCCAACAGCCACGAATAAAGAAAATAGGAGGGTTGGAGAGGTCTTTCTATCAAGAGCAAGTAAAGTATCAATAACGCAATTATACGTGAAAGAGCACTTTGACAGTGCGGGATTAAAATCGGATATTAAGAAATGCATATCGTTTTTAAAACAGCTCATGTTGTTTAACAAGTTGACGTCAGTACGTATTATACGAGATCTAGCAGTACTAAGCGTATCACAATGGGACTATTTCGCAGAGTAGTTTGAAAACACCTTCGAAAACACAAAACTATTGGCGCACACTGGGGCCAAACGAAAAAAAAATGTTCTAAACCACCTACAGCCCTGTATTATGAACCAATTTTGGATTTTTTTTTATTGTAATATTCAGATGATTTGCAACGATTGCTCTTTGCCCGATTTTTTTTTTTCAATTTTACTTATCAGTAACCTTACCTCTAAAGTAGAAAAATCCCATTCTATGCCATAATTATGACTGTATTGTCAAGGTAAAATTTAGAAAAAATTAATTAACCATGGTGAATGTATTTATAAGCAATGTCAGTGGAAATCTAAGTTTGAAAAATGCTTTTCAGTATTTTGAGGTTATGTCGAATAAAAAAACCGTAAAAAATTGTTCAAAACTATCTACAGCTCTCTATTATGAACTAATTTTGGATTTTTTTTTTTAATTGTAATCTTCAGATGATTTGCAATGATCGCTCTTTGCCCGATTTTCTTTTTTTAATTTTACAAATTAGCAACCTAACCTCTAAAGTAGAAAAATCCCATTTTATGCCACAGTTATGTAATATGGAACAGAGAGTCTAAACAACTCGTATTTATGTACAATTACTTTAGTTTATATAAAGGTACGTCATCCTGACTTTAAAATAAATAAGTACGGAACTGTAATAAAATAATTTATTAACGATACTACCTAATAGATAGGTAGTAAAGCCTTGGCTTATGGATACATATTTGCAGCGTGGTGTCAGTTTTGGTACATAGTTCGTACAAAAATCAATTTTGTCTCTCAATTTCCACTTTCATACATTTGTTTGATGCCATCAACAGATTAAATAATGACGTCAAATTTAGCACTGTCAAAACTTTCCAGATGAGGAAAAATTTCAGTGTTGAAAAAAACTTCTTTTTCTACAACTATGTACCTAAACTGGCAACACGCTACTAGCATGAATTTCGATCCATGAGTCAAGTCGATCTGGTGGACAAAGGAGCTCCCAAAAATTGATAGTGTTTTCTATGTGTGTTTAAACAATTGTTATTAACAAACTCAAGTGTAGATTTTACCCCCTAGAAACAGTTCTCTGACGATAAAAAAACATGTTTGCAACCTTTTATCATCAAAGAAGCAAGAGTTAAAGTCACAACTATTGTTAAGACTACATTTTTTCACCACTTTGTGAAAATTTTATAAAGTATCTTCATGATCAGCTATCTAGTAGTATAAATTGCAGTATGTAGTATAACTACCTAACAATGAAGAATGTATGTAACTTTTTAGCCATGAGATTTTATTTGACATAACCACAAAATACTGTAAAGCATTTTTCAAACTTAGATTTCCACTGACATTGCTTATGAACACATTCACCATGGTTAATTAATTTTTTCTAAATTTTAAATTGACAATACAGACTTAATTGTGGCATGGAATGGGATTTTTCTACTTTAGAGGTTAGGTTACTAATTTGTAAAATTAAAAAAAGAAAATCGGGCAAAGAGCGATCGTTGCAAATTATCTGAAGATTACAGTAAAAAAAATAAATCAAAATTGGTTTATAACAGAGGGCTATAGGTGGTTTTGAACAATTTTTTACGGTTTTTTTTATTTGACATAACCTCAAAATACTGAAAAGCATTTTTCAAAACTAAGATTTACACTGACATTGCTTATAAACACATTCACCATGGTTAATAAATTTTTTCTAAATTTTAACTTGACAATACAGTCATAATTATGGCATAGAAAATGATTTTTTTACTTTAGAGGTTAAGTTACCAATTTGTAAAATTGGAAAAAAAAAATCGGGCAAAGAGCGATCGTTCCAAATCATCTGAAGATTACAATAGAAGAAAAAAATCAAAATTGGTTTATAATAGAGGGCTGTAGGTGGTTTTGAACATTTTTTTTTCGTTTGGCCCCAGTGTACAGCGGTGTTATACTTGAACAATTTAGTAGTACCACCAGTGGAGCAACGGTTTGATGTACTCAAAAAATACCACGAGTCATCGATAGGAGGCCACAGAGGTATGAACCAGACTTACAACAAAATTGCGAAAGATTATTACTGGCGAAATATGCGACCGGACGTACGTCAGTTCGTGTTAGGTTGTGAATCAGGCCAATCTAAGAAACTTGTAAGAGTAAGAACAAAACAGGCTCTAGTTGTAACAGATACACCAGCTAGGCCATTTGAAAAAATATCAATTGATTTTTATGGCCCGATAAACAAACCATCGGCACATGGCAATAGTCACATATAGTCAATTCAGGACTGGCTCACGAAATATATAATTCTTGTACGAGTAAAAAGAGCGACGGCTTTAGAAACAGTAAAAGCACTTTTAAACATAGTAATTGCATACTTTGGCGGCCCAGAAAAAATACTGTCAGACAGAGGTGCACATTTCCAAAACAAACTGTTGGAAGAGTTCGCAAGAGTATTTAAAATAGACAAAATGGAAACAACAGCCTTCCACTCACAGAGTAACGGCGCAATAGAACGAATGCATCACACATTGACGGAATATTTAAAGGCGGACGTAAATGAAGACGACTTTTGTGACGATCATTTGGGCATGTGCATGTGCGCTTACAATTTGACAAATCACTCAGCAACGGGGATAGCGCCTCAAGAAGTATTGCTGGGATACCCAGCCAGAATCTCCTCTAGCTTCAAGAAAACAATGAATAAACAAATGTATGATGAATATGTAGAGGACGTAATAAAAACAATGACGCGGCTAAGAACAATAGCAGCCATGAATCAAGTTCAGGCGAAGAACAGGTCCAAATATTATTACGACAAAAAGTTGAACACAAGATTTTTCATGGAAGGGGAAATGGTGTATGTTTTTAAAGAGCCGAGAAAGAAATATGAGGATCACTACGAAGGACCATACGAAATCATAGGAATAATTTACAAGAACCACAATATAAAACTGAAACGTGGCAATGAAATAAGACTTACACACGTGGATAAAATCAAGAAAGCATGCATTATAAAAACCAAATCGTTAGATAATAGGGAACTCGAGGAACAAAGCACGATAACAAAAAAAAATCACGTAAGCGTAAGAAGCAAATAATTAAATGAGATATCAGAAGCAACAAGACCAAAATAGTGTACTTCTCTCGTAAGCGTGGCCTTTGGACGACTTACAAGATCAGCAGCCATTCAACTGTATAAACAAAAAAGAATACAAATCTTGTATTTCAGGGCTGGAATCATGCCGGTGACACAGAAACCTGGAGAGATAGAGGAAATTAAAAGAAACCCTGGAATATTGGTGGAGAGCTTGGGCCCAGTCCAAGCAGTCGCATCAACTTGGAAAATGATATGGTATGTAGATTGGAATGACGTTGTCGCAAAGGTAAATTCATTTTTAGACGCAAAAAGGCAAGCAAAATGGAAATGCAGGGTGACGGTGAATAAGGAACACGAATGTATAGAACAAGAAGAGTACACAACAGAAAAAGTCTTAAGAGCCTTGGATAGGATAAAAAAGGCAGATAGAACAGTAGTAGGCCAAAAGATCGGTGATCAAATCAAGACGGTGCAAACGCTGCAGGGGGTGTGAAAAGAGAAAATACAAAAGCTAGTAAAGGCGGTCCAGACTAACACAATGGAAACAACTAAGTACTGAACGGAACAAATTAGTCATAACATATGGAAACCATGAACGATACCTTCAACATATAAAAATGTTTAAAGATAAAGCTGGAAGAATAACGGAGGAAGGTTTAAAAATGTTTTGCAGAATGCTTCAGCAATTATGACAGAGTTACAGAAATGGTGGGCGAATTTGAACACTTAGCCGAGAAACTTATAACAAAATTTGGAACAACGGTGGACATAATATACTTGGCGAGTCGGGGAACTTACAACTACACAAGAGGAAATTGGAGAAAATACAACTACACAAGAGGAAATTGGAGAAATCTCAGAAATAACGACCATGGAATTCAACGGCAGAATAGTATATTGCATACGGATACCACTGGTTACGAAAGAAAATCTGGACCTTCTTAGGATATCATCATTGCCAGTGGAACAAAAAGGCTAAAATACTACGGATTTAGTGGCATACTTGCAGCCAACATACGAATACATTGCGAGCATCGTTAGTGAAAGAAGATTTACGCTAATACCGCAAGATGTGATAAAACTATGTAAAAGACTAGGAAGAATACGAATATGCACACAAATGGAGCCAACACAAGAGGTCGAAGAGGACCACCCCTGTGAAATACGTATCATATTGGGAATTGTAGTGAAGAAACCAGAAGAATGTTCGATAATATTAGCCAAGTTAAAGGGCACATTTTGGACGCGTCTCCATGCTAAAAACCAACAAGCTTTTACCACCACGAGAAAGGACAAAGTCCACATACAGTGTGAACACACCGAACACAAGACACTGAAGGTGGTGGATTCTGGGGTAGTCAGCTTAGCAAGAGACTGTATAGCTCAAGAATCGGATACAAGACTGGACCCAGGACAAGAGGAAGGTGAAAATCGCATAATGAAGCTTGAAAGCACAAATCTAAACTTGAAGAATATAATATAAAAGATGAAAGGGACCGAAGGAGGTATGTTATTGGAATTAATAGAAGCAGTGATAAAAAGAGACGGACTACAGGAACTCGATAACCAGGAGCACGGACTTGACGATAGGATAAAAACAGGTACAAAGCTAGTGGACATACTCCAACGGGCACACGAGTTACTACAAACAAAGGAAGAATTCTCAAATTGGAAGTAATACGCATTGATGGCAGCGGAAATAGCACTAGGAGTGGCAACCGAATCTTTTAGATTTTTAAAATGGGGGGTCCAATAATACTTAAAGGTTTGAGAATGATTACAGGCGGACGGAAGAGAAACCGCGGAAACACCAACTCGTTACTACAAGACTTGTCAACCCAGAGGGCCATGGTTAACGCACGAGAGGTACAAGTGCTACTAGGCGAGCGGGTAGGATCAGAAGGAAGAAGACAATCGTATTAAAATCAAATGAAAAATGAGTTTATAAATAAATCTTCACAATTTATTGTCATATATTAATGTAATAATTGTTTCGGTACAGTGTACCTTCCTTTATAAACCTCTGTGTCTGAGGAAGGTACAGTGTACCGAAACAATTGTAACACTAATTAATATATATGACAATAAATTGTGAACATTTATTTATAAACTCATTTTTCATTTGATTTTAATATGGAATTGAATCTTCATCAAGTAACGACCGAAAGTATCAATTATTAGAAGACAACCAGCTCAGTTAACAACCAATCCGCGATGATCATTGAGGTCGACGATGTAATAAAAAGGGTTATACATAAGATGTGTACAGATTTAGAAAAAAAAAAAGATGATAAAATAAAAATAATAATATTTATGGTGTATGTNCAAATAAAAATAAAATGAATAAATGAATAAATAATAAATATACAAAGAATATAATTATACAATAATAATGTAAAGAGAGCAGCGCAAACAAGAACAATTATGTACACACAAATAACTTAGAATTCACAGACAACATAACACAAATATACTCGCACACACAAACCAGTATGGCCATTGAGGACGATCACCGCGTGGCCTCGGACGTGTGACGTACAATATCTAGAGCCTTTATAAGTTTGCGCCCAAGACTCACCTCTCACGGCGCATGAGCAGTGGATACAGAGTATGATGATCACCTTTCAGTGGTGGGCCCGAGCGTTATCAGCTCTCCCGCTCTCTCTCTCCGATCAGCCTCCGAACCTAACACCTCGCACGCGACTGCTCTCGCTTTGATCCACGAATAAACGGATATATAACTTTCCTTCACGTGTATTCTATCCTCTTACACCCCCAAGCTCCACGTAACACTAGCAATAGGAATGCAGAAATCACCGGAATGAAACCTAATAGTTCTGAAAATAAGGAAATTACCAGTCAGAAATATAATTAACTTTGGTGCAGTGTCAAGGACAAGTTTGTTTTCCAAAAACGACCAGAATGATACTAAAAAATCGTTAGAAGAAGACACACAACTACCAGTATATGACCCTTGACAAAGTGGATTACGGCAAGAATTGACTGAAACGTAAGTAGACTCAAATACAGATACTGAGTCAGACTCAGACGCAACTAATACTGAAATCTCCGTTACACCCGTTCACTTTGTGAAGATTTAAACGACGACGTTTTTGAAGACCAACCTAAAACTACGACAAGCAATTTTGATAAGGTGACTTATCTATTAATACAAAAGTTAACAAAAAAATTTAACCAAAGTCATTAAGAATATTTGGACAAGTAGAACAACGATGATAAACCCAAGCAAGCTGATACGGATTTTTTATCAGTAACCAGATTTATGATGGAGATAAACTGGATAACGAAGTTCAGGACATATAAATCGAAATAGACACCTAAGACCCAGATAATTTTGATGATTCTATAATAGATCAAAAAATTGCAGATTCTTAAAGACGTACAAGGAACTTTGAACCCCTATTTAATGAAGATGAAATTTTAAGAAAATATGTGACGAGTGGAATAATAATTAAGTATCCGTCGTATTCAGGAAAATACACCCTTAAGTTCTAGTACACCAAGGCACACAAATACTCCTATTATTGCAAAAAACAGACAATCCAAAGCACCAGACTTGGCACAAATAACAGAACAAACCCTGGGCAACTAAAATGAAAAAAATAACAAATAAACAAACTGCAATGAAAATAAATCATTGAATCGAAGCATTGCCCCTGGTTTCATTCTACTATCGGACTTATACTCTTTACAACCGGTCAATCGATACAAACAACAGTACGGAAAGGTGTACGTAAGTCTTAGTGATAGTAGCAGTAGTACTGACAATTGTGGGAATGTAAATAGAGCTAAGCTAATAAACAATGTAATTATCACCAGATATTGCCTTACATATAAGAGAGACAATATAGTTCATTTTATTGGCCAAGGCTTTCTATCAGTCACATCTGTCTTAAGACTGTTGAGATTAATAGGTGCACTGGACTTAAATTACTTTAAATCAAAAGTTGACCAAATATTAATAACACATTATGAAGGACATAATATACTGTCAATCGTTATTAGTAACACCTACCGATTTGATAACTTCAGAAAGTCTCACAAAAGCTTTTAAATCACCCAGGAAAATATTATTGAGACATAATCTTCAAACTTTCCGAATTTTACAGACAAATTAAAACTTGGATTAATAACAGAAATTTTATAAATAATTTTTGATAAGATACCTATACAAATAACTGTCTGTTACAGTGAAGTTGATTTTCTGAAAATTCAAAAACGTAATGAAATAATACAAACACTACACCATAGCCCTGTTAGAGGACATAAGGGAATTAATCAAACTTATCGGAAAATATGAGCACAATTTTATTGGCCAGGCATGAGAAACCATATTCTTAATTACGTCCGACAATGCAGTAAATGTCAAGAAAATAAGATTGAACGAATATTAACAAGAACTCTAAGTACTTACAGATACACCCATTAAAACTTTCGATAAAATTTCTATTGATACTATCGGTAAATTGAGGATGACACCAAATGGTAATTGCCATTAGTTAACCATAAAATGTAATTTAAAAAAGTACATCGTATTAGTCCCTGCACCATATCTAAGATCGAGCACGCTTGTCAATGCACTCGGACAAAATCTAATATTAGTTTCCGGTGTGCCTAGAGCAATTTTATCAGACAAACATGCTACATCTATGTCTAATTTATTGGAACAACTCATGAGAACCCTAAAGCCCAATCATCTAACTACATCAGCATTTAATCCTCAAATAAAAGGATCACTAGAGCGAAGTCACGCTGCCTTAGCTGACTTTATAAGAACTTATTCTGAAACTTATGATGACTGGAACAATTCGGTCAAATTTGCAGATTTTACGTATAACATGAGTATACATGCAGCAACGAATTTTACACCCTATAAACTAGTATTTGGGAAAGTAGCAATATTACCCTTGAAGATACCTAAAGACGAAAGGTTACGAGCCTATCTATTATACTTACAAGATCTTATTTAGCGATTTCAAGAAATGCAAGTTGCGGCAGGAATAACAAATAAAAATAAAAATACAAGCAAAAACAAGATACGATAAAAAATTAAAGTCTCTTAATGTTAAAACAGGAGATTACGTTTGGGTACAGAAAGAAGTACGCTCCCATAAATTTTATCACTGCTATAATTAACCCCTAAAAGTAAAAACAGTTTGAAAGGGAAATATTGTATTTTTAAAAAAAAACGATGGTGAAATCATACGGAAACACACAGATAAAATAGAACTAGTTCCCCAATAATAATATCCTTGTAAGAATTATGTTCTACATGTCTTCCAGAAAAAAAAAATGCGGATTACATTGGCTATCTTATTGACAACAGTGCTTGAAGGTTGCGCAGTTTCAAACTATTTTAATCATGGAAACTATAACATAGAACCACTGGAAACGAACTCTGACATGTACCATAAACAAGTCGGTATTACAAAAATTAAAAGAGCTGACTGGAAGATAGTAATATGGCTTAATAATAGATTTATGTTAAAATACACACCTACTAAGAAATTAAATGGAATCTTTCGATATTGAATTGCTCAGTTTGATTATCCTGAATGTACTAACTATATGGAAATTGACCTTTTGAATTTAAAGATAATGCGATTGAAAAATCTTAAGGCGACACTATTGGATATGATAAATACTATGGGAACCTATGCGGGAGATAACATTATTTCACCACTCAGTGTACAAACAAAAAAATTGACGCCTTTTGAAATTATTGGAAGCATTGCTAAAGGATTTTTCGGCTTGGTCACACAAGACGATATCAACGTCATGAACACTAACATCAATAATTTGCATACTGATCAAAAGGAATATATTAAATTGAATGAAAAAATTAGCCATATTTTTATAGCTGCATTCAAAGAACTACATAACACTACGAAACGCCATGAGCATGTCCTAAAATAAGTTGCTGATTTATTGACTTCAGGAAAAAATTTTACTCTCGACAGATATCTGATACATTTATCAACTTTCCTTAGAAGAACTAAGGCTACCTACAATCATATTATTCGTTCCGATGAAGATCTGATTGACATCTTGCATAATCTACAAAAAGGTCAAGCACACCCAAAGCTATTTTCTCAAAATATATTTAGAACCGTAGCCCAGGATGTAAAGAACCTAGCAGGGAATCTAGAATTTGTAGCACTAATATAGAATCTTTATGCTGGCAAAATGAGCACTTTAAGCAAATTAGATGTTAGGCATCGAGAAAATAAAACTATGGTAACATTACATGTGCGACTCGTACATTGAACCCCTTATAATCTTTATAGACTACATCCAGTCATGATACCTTAACCTTGACAAAATGAATCGGCCTACATAAAACCATCGTATCTTTACTTAGCAGTAGCAGCAAACCATAATTAGTATTTACAATTAAACGAAGTTCCATTTAACCAATGTGATGAAACCGTATATGGTCGTATATGCTCTGCTACGAAACTGTTATAAGAATCCTACTCTATAAACAAATGTAAAATTCTTATGCTATTACGACCTGGAACAGAAGTATTTAAATACTGCGAAATTATATTTACACCGCAAACAGAAAGTCAACATATTTATTTACCAGCTGATAATTCACGGTTTTTCTGGACACCTCATGAAGAACAATTAAGCATTATCTGCCCTAATAAAATGGATCGACAAAAAAG
Organism: Copidosoma floridanum; assembly: GCF_000648655.2. Next base: position 1,852,968 of record NW_019384275.1, on the reverse strand, counting down.
AGTAAAAGGTATAGATTTTTCACAAAGGAATGATGGGTATACGGGAAAACACATACAAAGTAACCTTAATAAGTGAACATAAGATCATTACTTAGATATAATATATTAAGTAGAAGTGAACTTGAACTCAACTGTATTACATAAACCTTCAAAGGAGACTGATGCTTTCTATGACGCTATAAAAATGACTCGAGAACTAAACTTTAATGAACAATAACAATATCCATCAGCAAAGCGAAAAGTTGTTTTAAGAATACCATGAAACGTATCTCAAAAAAATTAATAAAACGCACTATTAATCCACTGAATGCAGATCCCCGAGTAACCATAAAACAAGAACCAAAAGAACACTAACCAACTTAACATTATATCAAAATTGAAGAGAATCAAAAAATACCTGAATCATCCAAAACTAGACCTTTAATGAAGACACAGAGTTTGATACTCACATGCCATAAGCCCTAAAAATTAGAAAAGGACTCATAAATCAATAGTAATTTGATACTATTTTCCTTTCAGCCTGCACGATGAACTCCGACTATAAAATAACAAAAAAGACTAGAGTCAACGTAAATCATCCTTTACATCAAGTTATTGAATAATTAGAGAATAAAGGAAACATCAAGGAAATGCACATACTTCCAGATTTACATGGTTATACACATCGTAATATAACCATCATTTAGAATAATGATTCATTTAATATATAACCTAATGAAACACTCAAAATACGGGAGAAAGCTCAGACAGTTTTTACTTGTAAGATGAAATCCACTATTTCTGAAGCAGAAAATATTTCTTTACCAACATCACCGAACAGCGACAATCATATACCAAACATCGATCCAAAAAGACGTATCTGTCTTCTAAAATGAGATATAGAAGAAACGAAGAGGGAGAGAGATTTCTTCAACAACTTCTCTTAATTTCGTACACTAGAATATTGTTATGCCGTTAGAGATTATTCCAAGGATATGTAAAATACATGGATCGAGAGAAAGTTATTCTACCGTTGCAGAACGATGAACCTAAGTATCGCACGAGATACGCCGAACCAATTAAAAGGAGGACAGAACACAAAATGAACGAAATTGACTCATCCTTTACGTCAACAAGTTGAGTTAATAACATATTAAAGACATGTCAACAAAGCCAACCTTGGCCAAAATCATCGATTTACGAGATAAAATCAACAGTAGCAGAAAATTAACCCAATAATTCAACCCTACTATTAATCTAGCAACATCCTGCGTCAATAAAATACATCAATTGATTTTAAGATTTTAATTTCAAGCTTTATAAAACCAATAAGCGAATTCATACTTACTTAACTATCATAATATGATTAATTAAAAAAAAAAAAAATTTGAGGCTTTGAGATAAAAACTCATGTTGTATTATATCACGGTTGCATGTCACTCTATTATAATTTTTTTTCTGATTAATACTAAGCTTTTGCATGTATTAATATCATTTTTTCTATTGTATTGTGAATACGCAAATATTTCGACATAGCATGGTAAATAATGATTGTCGTATCCATCCATGTATTCCCTGCCCTTCATTCAACCGTTCCGTAAACATAATTTCATTTTTATACTTACATTCCCCATATAACCTACGAATCATTACCATTATTAACAGTACGAAAAACATTACAACCGTACTCATATATACAGAGTATCAATCAATAATCATTATAACACCCATCATTCTTACACTTACACATTATATAAAATGGCCAATATAATGGACACCATCGCCAGTGGACGTTCCCTTGACCTCATGATAAGGGGCCCTATAAACAAAGTAGAACTAAAATGGTTGCTACAACGACACAGCACGGTTCAAGTCTTACAAGAGCATCCCTGTGTTGCTCTATACACAAGCAACGAAGCCATATACTACACACCATCAGAGGCCGCCGATGCAGCTACATCATTGATTATGGGTCCCCAAGTGATACCGATTGATACCATAAGGGAGGACATGCCAACATTGCCCTGGTAGCACAATCTTACGCACTGGCAGTACGTAAGTCTGCACCTGATCTGCTTCCGGGATCTTAAGTAATTCTGATGCATAACAAGTGCATAAAACGCTTTGCGGCAGATTTGCGTGCAGGCAAGTGCGCAAGACTCTTGCGTAAGAAGTGCACAAATCTGACGATCAGTCGAGTACGTTATTCGTCTTGACTCGACGCACTCTTGATTGCGGCAGATTTGCGCAATATTTGCGTGCAAGTAAGTGCGCAAAACTCTTGCGTAAGAAGTGCACAAATCTGACGATTAGTCGAGTGCGCTATCATTCTGACTTGATGCACTTCCACTAACGGCAGATTTGCACAAGATTTGCGTGCAGGCAAGTGCGCAAGACTCTTGCGTAAGGAGTGCACAAATCTGACGGTCAATCAAGTGCGTTATTATTTTTTTATTCGATGCACTCTTCCTTGTTCCAGAATTTTGCAGAGTTCTTGGGAGACAATAATTGACACAAGCTGTTTTAACTATGGTTTTGACTTACTTTGCTTGTAATAACATATTTCTTACGTTTTTGCTGGTGTAGAAATTGTGAAGAAATTTCTGAAGTGAGATTTTAACATCAGAAATTTCTTGAGATTTTTAAACAGGGTTATGGAAACATTTATTTTTGTGCACTGACAGTTTTTCATGTACAATCGGCACCAAAAGATCACAAATTACCTTTATATAGGAAAAAATTAGGAAAATACTATAAATACACTAGTTTTGCTAACTCATTAAGGAAATTTATTTGTATCGGCGAAAAAAATTTTTTCTGGAATTCAGTTCCCAATGTTTTTTTTAGTGTTAAGAATAAAAATAGTTCATAATTCAAAAATGTATGTACATGTGTGCTTATATATGTATGTGTATTTGTATGTGATCGGTCGTGTCTCAGAGCCCTGTGGTCAAATTTTAATAATTTTGGGTTCAAACTTATTGTTTTTGCATACTTTTACCGGCTCGAAAAAAATATTTTAGTTTCGCACCGTATCAAGGTTAATGCTGTTCATTTTCGATTATTGACACGGTTTTTAAAAACATTTGTTTTTGCTTTTGAAATTATTTTTATTTATTGCGTATAGAATCAACACTATATTATATTTTAAATCCTTTTAAAAGGTTTTTTTTTACTTCAAATGTACACAATACTTAAATTTCAAGATTTGTTAATGTGTCAGAAAAACAACTGTAGATAACAAAACAAACGTATTCACACTTTTCTCTGATAAAATTTGGATCAAAAGGATTGAAATAATTAAGTGGCACGAAAAAAATAGATATATAAGATTGTAAACATAAATAAAATATATACTATAATGAAATCACTAGTTAACAAATTGATTCAAATTTATTGCAAAATAAAATATGTAGCCGGTATCATGGCAGGAGTGTGAGGTGCAAATATAAATATTTGGCGTGGGGGTATAAGTGCTTCTCATAACGAATACACCCTATAAACTTGTTGAAAAAAACAAGCAAATTGTTCCTTACTTGGCAGTGTGGTTGGAAAGGTCAAGATATCGTGACAGAGGGGGGTTGAAATAACCAGCCAAGAAAACTGTATCATTAAATAGAAAAACAGATATGAGTGTATACAATGACAGTTACGAGAGGTTAGGATTTTTAATAATTTACCAATACAAACAGTACATTTTTCACTAAACACTAACAGTATGTTTTTCGCTAACAATTTCTTCTGAATTATATAAGAAAAATTACTATCAATAAAAATTATACCTGTGAATTTTATTTTTTATAATGATATTGCAAATAAGTGTTAAGCTACAAAGTGCAGAAAAAGAATAGGAAGTCGAAAAATACTGTTATAAATTTTTTTATAGGAAACAAGTACAAACCCATGATTTGTGCACTTCTTACGCAAGGATCTTGGGTTAAAAAGCCTTGGGTTATAGTTTCAAGCAGTCATTATTCAACATCCTCCTTATTCTTGATAAAAATGACTGGAGTTTTGAATGCAGGTTATCCCCCAGGCTGTAACTGTTTTTACGCCCTTTATTCTTCTTGATTAACTAATCACACATTACATCTATAAACTCTACACTGGATTCACATAAATTTAAACTAATTCATATAAATTTAAACTTATTCATATAAATTTAAACTAATACATGCGACTTGACCATCACTTTCTTTAATTTTGTTTTGGTTTTTCTTATTTTTTTTTGTTTTTATATAACTTGTATTTAATTCTGTACCTTTATTTTTAATTCAACTTCTATTTTTCATACATTATTTTTATTTATTAATAAATTCTTCTCTTAATTTCAAATGTAAATCTATTTTTGTTAACTAATTTGTAACTATTGCGCATTTTATATTATACTCTGTAATATTAAAATTTGAGACCGAACGTGGTTATACCACATGGTCTTATAAACGTTACTTACTTACTTACTTACTTGTGTACTTACCTGCACGAAAATTATGCGCAAATCTGCCGCAATCAGGAGTGCGTCGAGTCAAGACAAAAAACGCACTCGAGTGATTGTCAGATTTGTGCACTTCTTTCGCAAGGATTTTGTGCACTCGCCTGCCCGCTAATCTTGCGCAAATCTGCTGCAAGCGGAACTGCCTCAAGTCAGAATGATAACGCACTTGACTGACCATCAGATTTGCGCACTTCTTACGCAAGAGTCTTGCACACTCGTCTGCACCCAAATCTTGCGCAAATCTGCCACAATCAGAAGTGCGTCAAATCAAGATAAATAACGCACTCGACTGATCGTCAGATTTGTGCACTTCTTACGCAAGAGTCTTGCTCACCTGTCGTGCATCAGAATTACGTAAGATGTTGGAAGCAGACTAGATGCAGACTAACACAATTTTGCTGTCAATGTAAATCTTGTGCAAAAAGTACGTTAGAATTGCAAAGACTGTGCTACCAGGGAGGTACCTCCTAAAGCGTTTGCGAATGAAACACCCTGCAATGTGCCTATGACAGAACAAATGTCAATTAAGCGACAGCCGCCTATATCTAGACCATGACAGTCTAGATTAGATAAAAATACCGCGATCAAAGCATGTGACGAAGATAAAGAAATATCTATTCTTCACTTTGTACGAGTAACTTTGTACTTTGTACTGAGTAAAACGTACAAACAAGGAGATTTATGTCCTACTAAAGAAACCTCATAATACTAAATACCTGACGGAGTTCTTCGAATATCCGTACGGTATGCAAGATATTTATTTTTCCAACAAACCTCAAGACAGGAAAAACATTGTACCTGTTTTTATCAAGTATGGTAGGAATATGAAGCTGAGGCAATGCGAAAGATAGTTGTACATTGCATTACAAACCAACAAAAGGAGCCTAACACCATCGCTAACACAACAACAACCACAACTACAACGAATATTTCACTAGTTGTAGATACTTCAAGCAGCACGACTGGAAAATTACCATCAAGGCTGGTGATGAAAGTACCAGTCGTAATTACGACCGACGAGTGAATCAAACATCTGATGACTTTTGGCCCATTCAATGATATAATTATATAGAAGTCTAAGCTACAAGAGATGATGAAAAGGATTTATAAATGAAATTAACCATGTATTGAACCGAAGAAGCAAATATTAAAGCGTATAACGAACTTTAAAATCATGGACTTCTTATGCTAATAATTAACAGACACGCAACCAAGAACAAGGCATTACACACGCCATGCAGAAATCATGTATATAAATGCGATTTACAATTGCATGGTATATTGTGTACAATCCAAATTAAAATAGAAATGGAATGAAATGTTTGTAATAAAAATGTCAGCCTCGTCATATATGACTAGCACCACGACCTATGTTATAGAACAGGACACAACACTAATCTCAAACGTTTACGTGAACTAACGTTTAGAGGTAACGCAAATAAAGAACTCATCAGAAAAAAAGACAAACAGCAAAGGTGGAAAATAAAAAAAAAAATTAAACCTTTTTTTTACGGAAGTATGAAGATACTTTAACTCACATAACGATCATCAAACCTATTATAACATATGAACGTATATATATATATATATATATATATATATATTGTAATAAATTTATTGTTTTCCTAGTACGTACATTTTTTAAAAGTATTCAGTTTACCATGGTCCGACTTTAACCTTACTTCAGGTTGTTTTAATATACGTATTCACCGAGGAAGGAGATCGTTTTAAAAAGGGAAGGCTGTTAAGTGACGACTTGCATCAATTAATAAATTTTTATTTTATTTTATTTTATATTATATTGATTCCTCTAATGATACAATTTTAAGACTCTTAAAAGAGTCACACTTAACGAAAGTCGTCATCTAACAAAGCTGACTATGTACTTCGTGACTCTTGGAAGTGTCAAGTGACAACCGAAGCGAACTGCGAAGTCAAAACACATAAAGTCAGCAAGTACGGGCCCCATGGCATGTAAGACGAAGAATTTTTAACTAAAGCTTCGCGCAAGGTGCATTTCTTGACGCGGCGTTTTAATTAGTAGCTTGCCACCACTCATCAAGTGTAGTTCTTAATTCATTAAATCAATTCACGATACACTATTCAAATCTTTAAAAACCTGTTCAAATTACAATTTCAATATTACAATAAAAATACAAGTACAACAAAACTGTATAGAGTGCCTCATTGAATAAATTAATGATACCACAAGAAGGGTTATACAGAAGGGTTGTATCGAGTTAAAGTGCTGAAATTATAATTTGATTCCTCGTCATAAGTCAAAGTCACACATTTCCTGGAGTTACGAGTTGATTAGTGACATTAAAGACAGAGGCTAAAAAGAAGAGAATAAAGATAAAGGTATTAAAATATATGCATTTTACAAAGATAACATCTCCTCTCTCTTCTTTCCTGTAAACTGGTAAATATTTGGACAGTCTACCTGTCCCACAGCCCGTCAGGGAGCGTGAGACCCGAATCCACAATCATCCAATTTTTACTGGATGATAAAGTTACATAATTACGAATAATTATTTAATACCATATAAACCCTCACTGCCCCCCTAAATACCCACCACATAATACGGAAAAACTTGTCAGTTTCCTTCTTTACTTTAATCTGATAAATATTTGGCCCAGCCACCCTTACTGCCTCTGCCACCACCCCACACAATTTTTCTTGTCTTTCACTCTGACTTTCTAGTATCTGCATAGACTCTTCAAAAAAAGTAACAATAAAACACAACCCTCTGTCCTGTTCATCTTTGAAATAACATTTGTACAGTTTCAAAAAAAGTAATAGGGAAAAATAGATAAACTTGATATATACTCATAATATACATAAAAGAACATCGTGATTAATTTCTGATGTATATTAATACATAGTAAGTCTTATGACACAATGTTGAAATTTTTCATAAGTATGAAGTTCTTGGTGCGTTAATTTTTTTTCTTGTTTGTTGATATTTTCATATAACGATGTATCTTAATGTCTCATAGTTATTAAATGATAGAAACCGTGGAAATTTCGCTATGTAAGGATGACTTACTTTTGCAAGCCACCTTATAGAGCCCTGTCAAACCACGAAGAATGATTTTTCTACTACTGGAATAAAAACTTGGTTTCTTAATTTTTCTTCAGTTAATATTTCATCTCCTATATTGTTCTTGAATAATTAAGTAATTCACAATCGTGTACTACAAACACCCAAACCATCTGATATACTTAAATTTTTTTTAAACATTGCTATACTTCCAATCTTATATTTAGTTTATGAGAGGGTAAGCCTTTATGGATATTACTTAACATCTCTACAGAAAAATTTATATAAATACTATTATCTGAATTCTTATCACCGTTATAAGTTGATTGACCTATGCTACAACAGAATTTAGACTCTCCTTTTAATATGTTAAAAACTTCATCATTTTAAAAAAGGGTATTCATTGTGTAAACTTAAAATTGCATTATTTCTTGAGTAATTACTGTTACTACAAAATACCTTGGAACAAACATAGTCGATTATTTATTTTTTAGGAATAATAAGTGTTTTAATTATTCCTCCTCAAACTTTGAATCAAATAATTGATAGCCCATTTAATATACCGTACGTGTAATTGTTGTAGTGCTTTAAATCATTCTCTCCCTCCTGATCCCCTTTGAAATTTCCTTGTTTTTAGCTAATGCTTAGGTAACTTTCGCTTTCCCACACCCCCTCCAGAGTTTCCTTACTACCCCTCACAGTGCCACGATTTCTGTACAACGCATCGTATTTACAACAAAACCATTTGACTGCTTTATACAAATGTTTCTAATGTGGACACATCACCAAACATATAATTTTAATAGGCATTAAATAGTATAAGGCAAATAAGTTTTATGCGTTAATGCAAGTCATTTAGCTTATGCCATGCATTTCATGTTATGCGTATTGTTTATCTTGGTTCTATTAAAATCAACGTAATTTTTGTTTAGTAAAAAACATAGACATCAAAGTAGTATCCTTAATTGACTAATCGTGGGAACATAAAAAACATTGAATTCGAGAACTTTGATAGCTCAATGGTTAGCATGTTAGCTTCTTAGTGGGAGAAACTTAAGGGATCGAAATTTATCGAGATTTTTTTTTCAGATTTTTTTCGATGGGAAGAGTACCTAGAGTGCCAAAACACCACTTATCTGATATTTAAAAAGAAGGGGTGGATTTTTCATGGTGATGTCTAGACCTCCAGGGGCTTTCTTTTCGAAGGAAAGCTATTGATTTTTAAAAGGTCGGTACAGCGAGATAGATGGTTTATTGGAAAATAACTTTCCATTAAACTTGATAATAGCTGGGGTGTGACTGAGACAATCGCTGCATCCTGTAAATAATACCCAGTCGGATAGATGACCGTGTTATCTAAGGGAAACTTTGCAAGAAGCCTGAACGAAAGACTCGTATACTTACGGAAAAGGAGGGTGTAACTACGAAAAAAAGAACAAAGAAGGTAGAGATTAGGGACAATTAAGATACGGAATTGGGTATACATGGAATCTTAATAATTTTAGAAACACCTACGTGTTGAATCCAAAAGTTTCCGGCCTTCTCACATTACATTAATCGGAGACACGAAACTAACCTATCGTTAAATTAATAGACTTTTAGTTACCCATCCACAATAAAAGATATCAAGTCATTTCATTTCATTAGAAATATATAGCATTTTAAAGTCAGATAGTCGATTAAAAATTCGAAATGGATAAAATTGAGTATCGAGCTGTGATCAAATTCTTAACAAAAGAAGGCAACACGCCTGCCGAAATCAAACATCGTTTGGAAGCTGTATAAGGGTAATTTTCTCCTTCGTATTCCACCATCAACGAATGGGCAAAACCATTTCGTTTGGGAAAAGACAATCAGTTGAAGATAAACCTCATCCAGGACGCTCATCCGAAGTCATTACTGATGAAAACATTGAAATTGCGAAGCAGAAAGTACTGGGAGACAGACGGCTTAAAACTAAAGAATTAGCAGCTATGACGGGAGGATACTATGCTTCCTGGACTGTAGTACTATAAGACTAGTATATGTGTATATTTATAGTCTATATGTATGCAAGCAAGAGATGGAATTTCGGTGCCATCACCAGAAAGCTGCAAGTGTACGTTTGACACTCGAACAAAGGGCGCAAACTAGATCTCGTCTGTCCATCAAAGTGTACGATCGTGTGAATGCGAAAGTATCGGCTTAGCTCTTTGCATATAAATTGTTTTATCTTTATTTAAATTTATTTACAGTTCTAGGTCTGTGTTTGCTCATTTCTTACAATCTACAAAATTTTTCATCTTTCATTATATTAACAAACGTCATTGTAGATGAACTATCAATAATGTTAATAAGGTAGCGTCTATTCGCACTTATATCCACGTAACTACATGGATATAAGTAGAAATACGCATGCTCGGTCGGCACCTCTACTGTTGGTACTTATAGGGTCCAAGTTTATCTTCTTCTGCGAGCGAGCGAGACGCATGTGTTACGTCGGCGCAACGTATTATTTGAGTCTAAGCTTTCGCTTAATAACTCGGAACTCGCACTGAGCGCGTAGGTAGGACGCGGGTCTAGAGGGTAGTTATTTTCCTTGTCTGATTATTTGAAAAGGGCGGGGACGACTGTTGGATTAAATCGACGCGGTTGTCGAGCAATAATGCGAAGCACTCGTTCGCAGCGCGCATCGGATTTATCGAGGATACCTGGTGTGATGTGTCGAACCGTATCCCGTTCGCGATCTAGAGGTTACGAGTACCGTAACGAGCAAAGGTAGTTACACTCTAGAGGTTATGCAAGGGGGTAAAATGGTTTAAGTTCGCGACCGGTCTAGGATCCACCAGTACCATCCGGAGTAAATGTGATTGCCCTAGACTTTACGTGAGGAGTAATTCGTCTATTTAATTTTGTAACGTGATATTTACTGATACCGAATTTCGAACTCTAACAAAAACACGTCCACGTTTGAAACCGAGAGGAAAAAAAAAGAAAAGAACTTGTCACTTTAGTATTCAAATTTGACTTACTTTTATTTTCGGTATGAACGTACAGCGGAGTGAACCAGCGCGAGATGTCCGAGATCGAAGATTTGAAACCGCACTCGTGGAGGACCGTGAGATAATAGAGGCGGACTCTAGCTACCTAGTCAACCGTTCGAGGATGAAATTAAGACTGTGTTTTTCTGTGCCTTCAGGCCCTTTTTATAAGGAGTAGCGGACCTCGACCATGCGCTGGCTGGAAAACGACGCAGGAAAGCTTGCCGCCGAAAATTTTGGGGAAAAGACAATAGCCGAAGATCTAATTGGCTGGAGTTGCTCTAGTTTAGTCACTCAAAATTGGCACTTCCCACCTCTAACTAGCTTTCCTACATGCATCAAGAAAGGGGAAGATGATTCACTCACTTGCACCCTTCCTTTCTCTTTTACATCAAGATTTTACAGATTTTCCATGTTATTTAATATTAACCTTAGGATAACATATTGCTAGAATTTACTTAGATTAAGCATTGTTCGTTTATTCTATCAAATTTATTGCAACAAGAGCAGTAAAAATCGCCCAATATTTCATGTAGGTGCTGGCTTAATGATCGTTCAATACGTTAGTATATTGATAATAGGGTTAGTAATAATAATTTTTACACATATATAACTATAATAGTTGCTAGAGTTGCCAGATGCATTGATCGAACAAGTTGATAGTCGGAAAGCGTAATTGTTAACAGCGGTCCAACCATTCAACTCTGAAGCAGCTGTAGTTGTGGTCCAAACACTAATCAGGTGTTTGTCGTGACCCATTGTTTGTTAACTTAACTAAGCTTGTCAGTCATTTTAATTTATTGTTAGCTACGAATATATTTTGAAATGTTAGTAGTAGGATCAATTCTCATTTCCTCTTTTGCTTACTCTTTGGAGAGGATGTCGGCACGTGGTGCCCTGGGGATTTGAAAATTCCGTTACTTATATTGGCTCGGTCGTACAACCACTCTCTCGACATATCTGAGTCAGGAAAAGGAGAAGGAGCTATTGTTGACTGTTGGCTCAACTTTCCCGTTTTCCTTTACATATTGAAAAGTAGCAACATTTGTCTGGATTACAAAAATTAGGTTTTTGCGAATGGTATAAAAATTCTATGGTACAAGAGGGTATCTTGGCAACTCATGTATCAAAAACGAGCGAAAACTAATAATGTCGCTTTGCTAGGTTTACAGTAGTTAACATTATTACTTATATTGTGGTTGCTTATCAACTATACATTAACTTTATCTTAGTCTACTTGTCTTAGTTCTTATTTACCGGCGCAACTGTTCCTAGCTAGCCTTTTGCATCTGTTAGTTTTTTAAAGTTATTTTATTATTTTACGCTTTGAAAAGTATTTCATTTGATTTTTTTTCCGGTCAGCATGGGCCAGTGTGCATGTATGTGAGTCATGCATGGTCGTAGTACCTTAGCTACGAGCAATCTTGTAGGAGATTCACCTCTTTGCAGATGCACATTGGCCCCTGCGTTTAGTGTTCTAAAATCGGCACGGAAAGTTTTGAAGAAAGGGGAAAAAAAATCAATGTGGATACGCCGATGTTACACATGCGTATATCCACATAATTACATGGATAGGTATAAATAGACATAGACAAGGCGTATTAGTAAAGCTCTGCTTGTCAAAGGGCTTAGGATTTTAACATAGTGTTTAATCAAGCACACAGAAAAATTTTGATAAAAAAACATAAGGAATACGGATTAAAGAAAAAATTTTTCTAATAATGGAAGAACTTTGCAGAAACACAGCAAATTAAGTATTAACGAAAGAGGTAATCCCAGAATATGTAGTATATGATAGGAAGTGGAGTTAGGCAGGAAAGGCCTCTATTTCCAAATTCTTTCAATAATTAACTAGAAGTTTAACAAGAGAAAGAAAAGAGAAATTTATTTAGAGGAATAACGGAAGCATAGTAATAGAAGGGTCAAAGATCTTTTTACCGAAACTTTCCTCCCGTTTTATAAGAAGAAAATTTTACCACAACCTGTATAGGAGGCTGCGCCTCTAGTATCAAAAGCCTGTAATGTGAGACTTTCTTCAATTTTTCTCTCTACATAGGTAATGTGGTAATAATAGAAAATTCCACTGGCAAACCCGCCTCAAAGTAGCTAGAATTCATAGAGAGCTCTTTCTCACTTCTCTTCGTACAATATTGTTCAATCAGGTCTCAAGAAAATGTGTAAGAATTTTCAGAGTACAATACTTATTAAGCAAATAAAATTGAGGAAGCTATTTTGCTTAAAATGCATTAATCAGAGTCAATTTGTTCTACAAAGTAACTTCCAAAATATTTTTTGTTCAATATCATAACCTGCTGTTATTACATAGACACAATGAAATACGAGTGGAATTAAAAAAAAATAGTTTTATGAGGTTATCTCCGTATACGGACGAGTTTCAATATCATGTCACATACTCTATATAGGTAAGATCGATGAGGGAACATCTAGTTGGGTGCCACCGATTTCTACGGTGCATCTCTGGACTCATCAGTAAAACATATCCAATAGTTTATGCTTGAGACCATCGCAGGTATCTTGGTTCATCTAGAGGTCCTATTTATACTAACCACTATTTATTTCTGGTACTTGCAGGCAACCTCAAACTACGCGTACAAGACAACTAGCAGATAGTTATCGAAGAACAACGTAGCATTATAAAGAGAGCTCAGCACGTGCAGATTACCGTCAGCATGTTATTTTTGTAGGAATAATCACTATAAAAATTATAGTTTTATTCTCTTGGTATAGATCTCATTGAAATGCAACTCATCGTTTGGAGAACGGTACAGTACTTTAAAAAAAATTTTTTTTTTGTTTTGTTAATGTATGGAAAAAGTATTAACTTATATACACTAACAAGAAATACCTTGCAGAAGTACAAAAAGTTTTTTTGAAGTTAAAACAACAGTTAGAATTTGAACAACCGTAATAAACGCTTAACTATATTAAAACGCGTAAAAAATATTATCGTAATCATATATCTTTCAAAATTCACGTAAAGATTGCTCTATCAAGTTAAAATGGTTACAACACGGTTAATTATAAACGTCAGAGTTATATCGAGGTTCAGCGCAGCCAAACAAATTTTTAAGTTAATAATCATTTTGTGACGTCATTTTTAACATCAGACAAAAATCGTTTTGTACGGTTAAAGACCCCCATAAGAGACTGAATTCCAAATTTTAAGGAATTTTTATACAAAAATGTTAAAGTCAATAATGTTGTACAATTAAAATTTGAAATGGCGATTTACACTTTTTTTGTGCTATAACTTGGCGAAAAATAGGTTTCAGATAATCTAACTAGCACTGGTCGGTAGATAGTTGAATAATAAATAAGTTATCTTTATCTATTTTACCAATATAGTGCCCCAAAAAAAGTTATAAGCAAAATTTGAAAAAAAAATGTGGGTCGATTTTCACGATTTATTTAATAACAAAAAAGGCAAGCACAATAATGCCTCAAAACTATTTTTTCGTGTATTCTGATCACAATACAAAGCGATTCTAATAATTTTCGTTATAGTCGCAGAAAATTTCTTATTGACCATTTTTTGAGGCTTTATCTACTCGCCAAAGGTGTGGACGAACACGTACACGCACCACATGCAACGAAGTTTTTCAAATTTCTTTATTTTCATCCGTTTGTTCTTGTTAATTTTTTCTTTTGGAGTTTTCTCTTCAAAGTTTTCAACCTTGAGATACAAATTACATCAAATTACATAAAATGTGGTATGTACTAATTTCTGCTAGTTTTAATTAATTCTATCAACCTGACATCTATTTTTTTCATGTTTACGCATTCAAAATTTTTTTTTGACAATCAGTATATTAAGGAGGTTGACTACCTTTGGAGGGGGTACGAGATAGAGGTCTGACTTTGTGCCTTCTTAAGGTCAGAAATGCGTGCGCATGTCCCATAATTTGATATTGTGTAGTATTTATACTCCAGAGTATTCATTAATAACTATTTTTACAAGGAACTAATTGACGTGAGTGTTATACATAATGTTATGGATGTGGCTTGGCTGGGTCAAACCAGCGCCCGTATATTGGCATACTGGTGTACAACTGACGACACAATAGAGCATCTAAAAGTTCAATTAATACAGCCGCTCTCGGCGGCGCCACGGCGGTCGTGGCTGAGCAGTCAGCGTAAAAGTTTTGCAAATCCTTAGTTGACGGGTTCGAGCCCCTGCTCCGTCTTTTTAGCGGAGCATTTCACGATAATATTTTGGACTCTTTAATCTATTTACTTAATAAACCGGAATTACCTGCTCCCCATCAACACGAGAATCTCCGAAGCTTGTTCCGTAACAAGCGTAATTTTGTGTCAGAAGGTGGGATGTAGATTTGGATATCGCCTAAGGCGGTCGAGAGGGTAATTCGCACAAAAAATCAACTCTGATGTGCACCGGATACATCCATCACCAACTCGGAAGAAATCTGCAATTATCTCCGGTGGCCGAAAAGTACTACGTTTTTTGGTCAGTTACCATAATGATGATAAAAATCTTGGGCCATCGCAATCCACTAGGGATGCGGTTAAGGGCAAGAGCAATAGAGAATGCGTAAGCAACATGATATATCCAGCAGGCAACGTAGTATGAGCCGTCATCGGGGACGATGACACATTAACATGGGAAGGTGTTACGAATGTAGCTTGGCTTGGTCAAGTCAGCGCCCGTGTGTTGGCTCACCAGTGTACAACTGACAACACAATAGAGTGCACCTAAAAGTGCAATTTATATAGCCGCTCGGCGGCGGTCGTGGCTGAGCGGTCAGTGAATAGTTTCGCGGAATCTTAAGTTGACGGGTTCGAGCCCCTGCTCCGCCTTTGTGGAGGAGCGTTCTACTACAATTACAATTCCACCTCATTAATTCATTTATTTAATAAATCGGATTTACCTGCTCCCCATTTACACGAGAATCCCGGAACTTCTATATAAGTTCGTAATAATAATAAAAAGGCAGATATTAATTTACTGTTAACAGTTTTGTCCAAATTTAACTGTTGATTGTATTAAAGTTTTTTTATTATAAAAGTCGCTTTTGACGATCTCCCATTAGAATGTCGCATATAAAATTCACAAAATTGGTTTTATTATTTTCTCGTTTCATAAGCACCCAGAGTAGTTGAAACTTTGAATAAATTTTTTTAATACATTTTTGAAGCTCTGCACAAATTTTAGTTTAAAACTGACATTTAATTGCTTAAGGTAGTCAACCTCCTTAAGTTGATGTCATTTGTCTCCTTCAAAAAAATTATTTACAATGCATCAAATTTATAATTATGTATCTGTATAACCAATGAAGCTACAACGTTTAACAATTCGCACCGATTATCAATCTACATAATTATGTCTCTGCAAGATTCGAGTACTCAATATCGCCATAATACTTAAATTACCTTGCCTTAATAATACTTAGTACCTTACCCATTTTTATATCCATCCCTATAATTTTGTTAGCATCTATCATTTCTATCAAATTATGTACTAATAATTCTATAGTAACCCCAATAAGAACAGGTGTGTTAACATCGTTACTACTACTATTGCTATTGCACTCTTTTGCTATTGCACTCTATTACTATTGCTTGGTACTTAGTATTGTAACATGCTGAAAAAATTAGTACAGATTCGGAAAGTCCGAATGTTGTTTCGCAATTATCGTCAAGTTTTATTACTTTTAATAACGTGGTAACGTCTCTAACTTAGTTCATTTTTTTATACTTGATGACGTGTTTATTCCTTATGCATTCTAGATGTTTCCTACTTTACGCATAAAACACAATGAAACTGACCTTATAGTACGTGTATTTCAATACATAGTTATTCAGATAAATAAATAAATGTATACTTAAATAAACAATTAAAGGTATTAAAGTTATTATATGTAAGTACCTAAACACACATTCTGCATATGTAGAATACAGAGAATAAAAACTGCATTCAAGGGTTTAAAAGTACACATAATTAAAAATAAATTATTAACATCCCTACCTCTGCATGATTATTGAAGTTAGTGTTTTTATCCATAAAAATTTGTTCACAACTTAGATATGGTTCACTTTTTGCAAGGTTTTCAATTTTAATTGTGCTGCTAACATCTACAGAAACTTTTAAAGATCCTGTCTGCATTTTTTCAAATTCGACATCAGCATAATCACTGTTAAGCAAATCTACTGCCAGTAAGTACTCTGGATCGTTGTAGGCTTTAGATTTTGATTTACAATCATGTACAGTCTTTAAGTTCTTTTGCTTTGTATTTTGATTAGTTTTTTCTGAATCAATACTTGATTTTTTATCATTTGGGAAGTGATCTTTGAACGATTTTTTATTTTTAGTATCATTTTTTGATTCCTTGCATGATGATTTTTTATCTTCTTTTATATCTATATCTGCAGTAAAAATACACTGATCTTTATTTTTTATATCAATTAAAGATGTTAATGGAAGAGTTGTTTTTCTTTTCGTATTTGGATCAGGATTAGTTGTTTTAGAATGTGTAATATTCATTGCTGCTCCTATGATTTCAACAATTTGAGATGAACTTGAATTGACTTCTTCATTACAAATGTCTCCAACATGAAAATCAGATAAAAACGTACCTCTATTGGAATTCTGATCTTTTTTTTCTGATGCAACTGCCATAATTGATTGTCGTTTATCTAAATCACTGCAAGAATGAACTGTTCTCAAAGATGGTTCTGAAAGTTCGGAGGTACCTTTTGTTTCTTTTTCTATTAATTCTTCAATATCTCCAATTATTTCATTAATCTCATCTTTATTCATTTGTACAGCTTTTGGCATAATGTCATCAATGTGATTAGTTATAATTTTAGGTGTAACTTTACTAGCCAAGTTTGAATCAGAAAGAGTTTTTATTTTTTTTGTCTTGTAATCACTAGTGTCAGCACATTCACATGATTTCATTTCCACACTGTTTTCATTTTTATTTAAATTTTGGTTTTTTTTTAAGCTAAGCAAAGTAGATGTATTTTGAAACTGCTGCTGTAAGATTTCTTTAGCCTCGAAAGAAGGCTCTTCTAGTAACATTGACAAAGTGGAAGCACTAGCTGATGGTTCTTCTTGAACTACGTTTGGAGTAATTGTACACAAAGTGACTTTATTTAATTTAGGAAAATTTTGTGTGACTGCTGTATTGAGTACCTCAGAACTAGAACTCATTGCATTTGAAACTGTAGGTAAATCTGTTGTGAAAGTCTGTATTCTTGTTGAAGAATTTGACTTCAGCAAACTTGATGATGGAGATAACCTTACACTTTGATCAATTTTTATTTCTTTATCTTCACTTATAACTTGGCTAACTCCGTTCGTAATTAAAAACTCAGAATTTTTTTTTGGAGTATTAGGAACATGCAATAGAGACACAGATTGCTCATCATGACAAAAATGCCTTTTATTAAGTCCAGTTGTTTGTGTCTTGTGTTTTTTTTCCTTCTCGTCTTCAATGGCATGCCACATTTTTTGTAGTTTCACATCTGAAACTATTCCATTTTTTAATAAATTTACTTCATTTCTAAGCTGGAAATATTCTTCCCTCTGAGCAGCAAGAATTTTGGCTAGTTCTGTTATCCTATCTTGCGTCAAACGTCTGAGTATAAAATCAATCACTGTTTCCCCAACATCTTTTTTTTTCTTTTTTGGTACATCAGCATTTTCCACAAGATAACAATATTGTTGAACACAAGATTTTTGAGAATACCAATCTGATGGTCGTGAATTATCTCTGTCAGCAATTGATCTCAAAAAGCGAGAAATACTCATCCAATTTGGATCATCAAACTTTAGAACACTCGAAGCAAGGCACAGCTGCTCACGAATGCTCCAAACATCAGATGGAGCTTTCTTTAATTTTTGCTCTGAAATTATTTTTGATTGTGTAAATAATATTACCATTGAAATAGTTTTATCAAATAATAAGTTAACATTAAGCACCATGACCTTTTCTATAATTGTATAAAAATTACACAAAAAGTTATTCATTTACTCAATTTATAGACTACTAAGTATTCTGAGATAAAATAAATTCTAGTTTTCAAGCTCATAAGTTATAAACTCTAATGAAATCAGTAATATTGAGCCCACAATTTTAGCACAATTTTGTAAAGCCTAAGAAATTAGTTGTAGTAGATAATTTTGTTTATCCACTAAAAAAAGTAAATTCAAAATTAGACTCACTTTCCTGCATGTTGTCCATCTCTTAAAGGTAGTTGCTGAGAATACAGAATATATATAAATATATATACATATGTATTCTGTGGTATTAGATATTTTTAAGTTCATTAATTAATTGATACAATGCTTAAGAAACTGTGCAAAAGGATTGTAACTTAGAAAAAATCGAGGAAGATGTTCAAATTGTGCATCGCTTCATAAAAAAGGCTTCCTTGGACAATTACCCGGACGAATGCCATAGCATCGGACATGAGTCACGAAAGCAATTTGTTCGATTCGTGTACTAATGAAGTGTTAAAAAATGATGAAGAGAATTCCGAAAGGCAGGGTGCGCGTGCGCCTGGATCAATGCTTTTGGAGCGTTCTAAAAGTCTAAAAGCTAAAAATCGCAGGCACGCGTCTAAAGTGCAGATTTGTTATCGGCTGAGTAGATTTTAGGTGATTTGTGTAATAAGTCTGATATTATTAATGTGAAGGATCCTTTATAAACAAAAAACTTTAATTTAATTTAAATAACCTATGTGTGTACACCACCTAATAGATATACAATCATAGATATGTAAGAAAAATAGACTGCTCGTTCTTATGTACGGCGCTGAAGCACAAGTAGAAGGAGACACAACATCGAACGTGAATATCTGTCTCTCTTGCACATTGCCAAAGGTAAGAATGTGCGAGAGAGAGAGATACCCACGTTCGATGTTGTGTCTTCTTCTACTTGTGCTGTGCCTTAGAAAATATACATATACGTGGAGAAAGCATTGTACACGGAGAGATCTCTGGTACTACGGTAGTATGTATAGCCGCGTGCAACAGTAGTATAGTGCGTCGTATACGACTGCAGCGCCCGCGCGCCACAACGAAAGTATATGGCTTCTGCTCCCGTAGTATACAGGCCTCCGTGCAACTGTAGTGCGTGAACTATACTATCCGTTGCTTCTGCCTTATACTACAGTTGCAACGCTGATATACTGAATTGGTATATTACCCCGCTTACCAACTTTGCTCGGGAGCCATACCAAATCGGTATTGACCCCAAGCAAATGTGCACACACACACACACACACACACACACACACAAGTGTATATACATGTATATGTACGTCGTTTGATGCAGCGGTGGCGGCGGCGGCGGCGCTGCACTATACATTTATATCTATAACCTCGTGTTTGCCGCTCGTTGGAATGTATATGTATATATACATATTTTTTTTACAAATGATTGCAAAATACGTACTGCTTGTTGTACGATATTAATTTCATTGTAATTGACAAAAATAAATAGTTAAAATTTATACGTTGCTATTTGTAAATAAAAATAATTTTCAAATGATTTATTGTTAAAATACATGTTTTTCATTATGATTATCTTTTATTCATTTGCCTAATACAATACGAGTCCTTTTTTGCGAAACAGAGGCTATCAGCATGAACCTTATTTTTGCAATATACTATTTAGGGCTATTTTAGAACGCGTAGAGCTGTTAAAAACGATGTATGTGTAGTTAATTACTATTTCATTTTGGATAAAATTACCTATTGTATACATTATTTTCAGCAGCGCATATATATGCGTTTATTAGATCCCATCCGGTGTATAGTAGTATGCTATACTGTATGAAGCTCGAGAAAATATTATATTGTTTATTGCATATATACATCTATATATATACATCCCAACGAGCGGCAAACACGAGGTTATTGATGTATATGTATAGTGCAGCGCCGCCGCCGCCGCCGCCACATCAAACGACGTACATATGCATATATATACACTTATGTGTGTGTGTGTGTGTGCGTGTGTGCACATTTGCTTGGGGTCAATACCGATTTGGTATGGCTCCCGAGCAAAGTTGGTAAGCGGGGTAATATACCAATTCAGTATATCAGCGTTGCAACTGTAGTATAAGGCAGAAGCAACGGATAGTATAGTTCACGCACTACAGTTGCACGGAGGCCTGTATACTACGGGAGCAGAAGCCATATACTTTCGTTGTGGCGCGCGGGCGCTGCAGTCGTATACGACGCACTATACTACTGTTGCACGCGGCTATACATACTACCGTAGTACCAGAGATCTCTCCGTGTATGCTCCGACCGCGAGACGATATGAGAGAGACTAAAGACAAATAGCAGTACAAGCTTTCTCTCCCTTACACGCCTCTGATTAGTTGGCCCCCTTACGTACGTATAGGTATAGCCGTGTCCACAAGTGGCGGTCGTAGGGGAACAGAGCAGATATGTAACCAATTGGGATTCCAAAAGGTCACGTGACTCTCGCGGTATATCGTCATTTGGGGGAAAAATAACACAGGCCTTATAGGAGCAATTCTATTTTTATTTTTTTTACACGTTCAACGATTGCAATACGATAAAAGTCTTTCAGTAACATATTTTTGAGTAGATAACAATACCTTAGCTATTTTTCCTTATTTAATTGGTCTTTTGCAGCTTAAAACTTTTCTTTTAAAGTGCGAAAACGCACATTTAACCTGTACAAATTTCTCCCATTCCCGACTATATATAGGAAAATAAGCGGGATTTTGGTAAGGTTAAATGTTACACTTCAGATTGTGCACACTGACCCACTCTTTTATGACAACGAAATGTAACTTTTTTTCTCTAAGTTCGCAACAAATTGTATTGAATTTAGGCTTGACTGTTTTTTCAAAGTACTAGCTTACCCCGGTAGCACAGTCTTTGCGATTCTAACGTACTTCTTGCACAAGATTTACATTGACAGCGAAATTGTGTAAGTCTGCATCTAGTCTGCTTCAAAAATCTAACGTAATTCTGAAGCACGACAGGTGAGCAAGACTCTTGCGTAAGAAGTGCACAAATCTGACGATCAGTCAAGTGCGTTATTTATCTTGATTTGACGCACTTCTGATTGTGGCAGATTTGCNTCTGCATCTAGTCTGCTTCAAAAATCTAACGTAATTCTGAAGCACGACAGGTGAGCAAGACTCTTGCGTAAGAAGTGCACAAATCTGACGATCAGTCAAGTGCGTTATTTATCTTGATTTGACGCACTTCTGATTGTGGCAGATTTGCGCAAGATTAGCGGGCAGGCGAGTGCACAAAATCCTTGCGAAAGAAGTGCACAAATCTGACAATCAGTCGAGTGCTTTTTTGTCTTGACTCGGCGCACTCCTGATTGCTGCAGATTTGCGCAAAATTTTTGTGCAGGTGAGTACACAAGTAAGTAAGTAAGTAAGTAAGTAAGTAACGTGTATAAGACCATGTGGTTATAACCATGTTCGGTCTCAAATTTTAATTTTACAGAGTATAATATAAAATGCGCAAAAGTTACAAATTAGTTGACAAAAATAGATTTACATTTGAAATTAAGAGAAAAATNGTGTATTTCAAAAATGGCTAATAATCTTATTTAATTTTATGAAACATCTTGAGGGTGTCTGTGAGATAAGAAATAAATTAATAAGTGCAGACAAAGCTGCTAAAGGTTATAAAATACCAAACTATAGAATCTGCTGCACTGACAATATCGTGGTATACAACTACCGTAGGTCCCGTCAGTGTGACAAAATACAAGTCCCGACGGAAACATTTTTTTCTCCATCCAAACAATGTGTTTTGGGGCGTTTACAGTCAAATGAAATAGGTGAAAATTGAGAGGTTTGGAAAATTTTCGATAGCAAAATCTACAAGTTTCGAGGGCTAAAAAAAGTTCAAGTCTCTTCAGTGCCAAAAAATACAAGTTCCAAAGAAAAAAAAAAACATTTAGGAACATAAAAAATTTGTATTTTGAGACATTTACAATTGAATGTGACCGGTGAACATTTTTTAAACCACTCAATTTTCACTGATTTTATTTTACTGTGAATGTCCCAAAACGCATTGTTTCGATGATGGCAAAAGAAAAAAAATTTCCGTTGGGACTTGTATTTTGTCACACTGACGGGACTGATACTTTTTTAGCGCACGGAACTTGTTATTTTGGCTATCAAAAATTTTTTTAAACTCACAACCGTCACCTGTCTCATTCTACTGTAGAAGTCTCAGAATGCATAGTTTTGATGACGGCAAAAAAAAATTTTCCTTCGAGACTTGTATTTTTTCGCACAGTCAAAAAACCAGCTGACGATTTGGCATCAAAAATCAGCTGATTTATCAGCTGATTATTTTTAGCAGTGTTTACAATCAAGTGCAACAACCTCACACAGACGCTCAACAGTCTTGTTGAGCAAACTTTGCAAAGGAACTACAGCTTCATTCTCAGACGCAGCGCTATCTTCAGGCAAACATTTAAGCATCTCTTTACGGATTTCAACGCAAGTCAGATAATTGGATAAATGGAAACGTTTCGTATCTTTACGTAAATTTTGATATTTTTTTTATTGTAATCGTTCTCAAGGTAAAATGCTAAGGCAGATTCATTTGAATGTTTGACAAGAAAATTTTGTGAAACACTATTACTTAGGCTAACTGTTTCTTGCAAGTTACTCCGCTTTTCACATAATTTTAAAGATATAGTTTCAATAAATTATCATCACTCTCTGCCAGTTTAATAATGTCATGGGCTCTCTCATACAATACTGTTTTAGAGGCATCAGATACTGCAATACGTTATCTGCCACCTTTGGTGCTGTGCAGCCTTTTCAATTTTTTGAGTCGACCACTTTGTACTCCTGAAACCCCTTTTTTCCTTGGAGTCCTGGGCATTCTATAAATTTAAACACATTAAAAATACAGTTGTGAAAAATATAACAGTCTTGATGGAAAAAATTATTCGTAACATTATAAATTCAACTATTTTTTAACAAAATATGTCTTTTTTAAACAAAACTCATGTTTTATCCATTGCCGACCTAAGAATCAAATTATTATCAGTGCTCTCATTAGTCAATTAAAAAACGATCGGTACAGAAGTATATATGCCTTTAACAATGATTCCTCCCTGTACGCAATTAATGGTCAAGCCTCAAAAGTTGTCCTTGTTTAAGCCAACGAGTATAAATGTATATTTTGTCTTATTTTTATGTGAGTCGATTATTCTGATGTTACCCGATGTGGGAGCAGACGTAAAGGTAAAAAGTGTATCTATATGAAAAAAAACATTCTAAGGACCAAAGAGAAGGTTTCTGGGGACTACGTTAAAGCAAGTGGTGAGTAGTAGGCAATCATGATTAAGCAACAGTAACTATATCACCAGATGACTTCGTGTCAGAAACATATTATACCTGTGCGAAAATGTTATTTACATTAATAGACTCTACATTCTACAAACAAGTGTATAAAATATATACACCATAAAAGTGTCAAGGGGTGCACTTGGTAGCCGACTAATTTGAGAACTTTTTTTTAACCTTATCGAGGAATCAGCACAATCCGAATGATTCTAACGTGTCTATGTTAGTGTTAAACTGAAAAGCTAGCTCTCCTTGTTTTACCTTTTGTCACGCAGACTTACATGCACAAAGTAAAAAATTTACTTACTTAAAAACTAAAATTAACTTGAAATTGACTTCTTGTACGTCTAATCAGAGCGGATGTACAAATCTTGAAATTAACGTAAGTAAGGAGTAAGGATGAAGGTGTATCGGAGCCATAGAGATATTATACGTAGAGGAGGCAAGTCAACTGCTACAGCGTCCGCTCGGCAGAGAGAGAAAGAAAACCGGACAGGTCATGCAAATCTCTCGTACCTCCTTTTTGATATGCACAGTCCACACTGACACTGTTATGTATACAGAGTAAGAGTGTATATAGGTAGCTAGCAAAAGAATAGGCAGTCAGGCAGAGTGGCAGACTCTTTGATGATCTTACAAAACCACAGTTATTTTTTTTAATATATTTGTTATTTTGTTTCATTAATAACATTAAATCTTATAAACAATTATGATAACTATAGTGTAGGTGAGCGCGTGGTGGCTCAGTCGGCTAGGTCGTGGATTGACACACGGGAGACCGTGGTTGGATTCCCGGCCAGTGCGACTATTTCGGGCAAGCTCGTACCTCTGTGATTTTTCACATGTGCTTTTTCACCACGCAATGCTTCTCGAGAAGGGTTAAGGCGACCTCCTCACAGCAAAATTACCTAATTCCCCCTACCCCCCCTCCTGTAATGGGAGGCCTCCCATTCCTCATCCCTTCCTTCTCCCAAGTGCTAAGTGCCTATAGTAGTGCCCTTATTAAAAGGAGCCGGACGTAGAGCACTATAATTAAAAAAAAAANTTCAATCCTTTTGATCCAAATTTTATCAGAGAAAAGTGTGAATACGTTTGTTTTGTTATCTACAGTTGTTTTTCTGACACATTAACAAATCTTGAAGCTTAAGTATTGCATACATTCGAAGTAAAAAAAAAAACCTTTTAAAAGGATTTAAAATATAAAATAGTGTTGATTCTATACGCAATAAATAAAAATGATTTTAAAAGCAAAAACAAATATTTTTAAAAACCGTGTCAATAATCGAAAATGAGCAGCATCAACCTTGATACGGTGCGAAACTAAAATTTCTTTTTCGAGCCAGTAGAAGTAGGTAAAAACAATAAGTTTGAACCCCACATTATTAAAATTTGACCACAGGGCTCTGAGACACGACCGATCACATACAAATACACATACATACATAAGCACACATGGCATACATTTTTGAATTATGAACTATTTTCATTCTTAACACTATAAAAAACATTGGCAACTGAATTCCAATAAATTTTTTTTCCGCCGATACAATAAAATTTCCTTAATGAGTTAGCAAAACTAGTGTACTCATATTATTTTCCTAATTTTTTCCTATATTAAGGTAATTCGTGATCTTTTGGTGCCGATTGTACATAAAAAAATGTCAGTGCACAAAAATAAATGTTTCCATAACCCTGTTTAAAAATCTCAAGAAATTTCTGATGTTAAAATCTCACTTGAGAAATTTCTTTACTATTTCTACACCAGCAAAAACGTAAGAAATATGTTATTATAAGCAAAATAAGTCAAAATCATAGTTAAAACAGCTTGTGTCAATTATTGTCTTCCAAGAATTCTGCAAAATTCTGCAACAAGGAGGAGTACATCGAATAAAAATAATATCGCACTCGATTGACCGTCAGATTTGTGCACTTCTTACGCAAGAGTCTTGCGCACTTGCCTGCACCTAAATCTTGCGCAAATCTGCCACAATCAGAAGTGCGTCAAATCAAGATAAATAACGCACTCGACTGATCGTCAGATTTGTGCACTTCTTACGCAAGAGTCTTGCGCACTTGCCTGCACCTAAATCTTGCGCAAATCTGCCACAATCAGAAGTGTGTCAAATCAAGATAAATAACGCACTCGACTGATCGTCAGATTTGTGCACTTCTTATGCAAGAGTCTTGCGCACTCGCCGGCACGCAAATCTGCCGCAAAGCGTCTTATGCACTTGTTATGCATCAGAATTACTTAAGATCCCGGAAGCAGACCAGGTGCAGACTTACGCACTGCCAGTGCGTAAGATTGTGCTACCAGGGAGGGGCTCTTCTTATCATTTTGGGTTTAAATAGTATTATAATTAGTTATAAGCAATAGTTTCTTATTACAGGGAAGTCGATAAAGTAGAAATTCTAAATGATGAACGGAATGCCCTTAAATATATCAAAAACTTAAAAGTTAATAATTCATCAATTTTTGATTTTTGTATACGTAACAACTACACTGGAAAATGGTCTGGAAATTAAAGATTCAAATAGTTTTTTTTAATAATTTGACTAAAAGTAAATTAAGACTCATTTTTCTAAGCAGTTTAAGAGTTGTTAAATAACTCTGATGGAAGTCAGAAAAATAAATTATTCTATTAGAAAGTTTTCATGATACAAACTTTTATGGTATGAATTTCTTTTTATAAGTAGATCAGCCAAATAAGTGATACTAATAAAGAATTATATTAGCTTCTTAAGTTTTAAAATTATAAGATGAAACGTGTTTAACAAAGAGATGTTACATTTAATATAAGTTGGTTTTTTAAAGTACACAGCTATGTGTATTATACCTTATTTATTCGTAAAAAATTGTAAAACATATTTATCGGATCATTCTTCATCATTGCTAACAGAATAAACTTCTGACTTAAACCAACTACTATCTTCGTCCGCGCTTTCGTCAGAAACGTACGTCCTCACCCTTTCTTTCTTCTTCAGCGAGATTCACAAACTTATCATTCATTACATATCTGCAAAAAAATTTACAAAAATATACACATTTTGTTCATATTTTTCTTTTTGAAGCATGTTTTTTCAATCGTATTTGATACTTTAATCACTTGTGTCTTTTATAGCAAATTGCAAGATCTATCTACTTGGATGTGGCGACAGATCAACCATAATGTCTGTTGGCTAAAACTGCCTTATCACCAAACTTCATACCTTTTTCATTACATAAAAAATGTATGTTATGTGAATATTAGATTGCGAGGTATAAAAATTTACAGTGTTTATGAATCCTTTCACAATGTACGCGTCCAACAATTATTAATAGCAAAGCAGTATAAAAAATGATGTAGTTGCATTTGAGCATGATAAAGTTTATTCAAATGATAAATACTGTTCCAGACACTAATGACGATGCTTTTGTAGGCGATTATATATTGTTCAATAAGTTTTAATAGAAAAGTAAATTATTAAAGCAACTTATCAAAAACTGTCATTGAACATAAATTTGTTGATGTCATAATAATGATAATAAAGAAGGGTATTTTTCAGCCGTACTTACTCATTTTTCAAGTAATTTTCAGCATCTTTGCTCAATTGTTTGGTCTTACGCTGCTTAATACGATCGTTTATGTAGTGCAAAGATAATTTTGGGTCACTCATACTTATAGTGCTCTATTAAATGTATCCTAGCTGCAGCTTTGCCTTTCGGCTATTCTGTCTAGCGTGTAATATAAAGTTTTTTTGATAAATTTTGTGCCATCCTTCCTGGACATCCTCAGAAAAATAAAGTAATAACAAAGGTAATTTTTTTGCAACTTCACAGCCGTGCATTAATAACTTATGAACACTTGGGCTCATACGAACCCATTTATATTTATCGTAGAATTTGTCAGTATCTTGGCACAGCTTATTTAACTTCTCTATTATTCATTTTTTGAATCAAACAACGATAAAATTAATGTAATATTTTCAACTAATTGTTCGTCTATCTCTAGTGACTTTGCAAAATTCTTTGGGTCATCGAAACATGTTCATGCTGAATTTCCAGTATTAGTGGTTCCAGAACCTTGCTTCACTTGATCAACGCGAACACCAAAGCGATTGTATATTCATTCTTGAATCACTTTCTTCCTTTCTAAAAATTCTTCTACAAAAAAGCAATTATTATAATACAGAAATTTATATTAATGAAATTATTTATCATTTTTTTT
>NW_019384275.1:1757820-1779210 GCF_000648655.2 Copidosoma floridanum | reverse complement strand
TGGGGGCTTGAGTTCATGTCCCATATAAGCTGAATTTTGTTTTTTTTTTCCTATAACTGTTGATATTTTAGGTAATCATTCTATTGATGTATAAATTATAATCGTTGCACAAAATTTTTTTATTTATTTTTCTTTCAGAAATCTCACCTGAGATCTCAGATGAGAATTTGGCATGAGATCTCACCTGAGATCTCAGGTGAGAAATCACATGAGAAATCAGATGAGATCTCAGGTGAGATTTGTCAGGAGTCAGGAGGGCTTGCCGTCTTGTCATTCGCGGACCCCTCTCACCATCCCTCTTCCGTGAAGCTTTAAGAGCCGACAAATATACAACTCCATAACTATACCGTTTTCATACGTTTAATTAAAACAAATCTTAATTTAACATGTCACCTTATGAAAGAATGATACATAAAGTTGCATTTATAAGGAAATGATCTGAAGACATTTTTTAACTGTCTTACTGTGATATATTACTATGAAATACACCTATTAACTCTTCATGTGCATTTATAAGTAGTTATTTTAATCAAATGAGAGAGAAGTGATCAAGTATGCATCAAAGCGCGTATATATAGGTATTCTTATTCTTTTTCAGAAAATTTTACTCACCCCGCTAAATGTATACGAACGTCCGATGTGATGAAAAAAACATTATATTAATCAAAACATTATTTTATTAGACTTCAGCGAGAAAAGAGCTTACGTGCGATGCAGATTCACCTAATACCGAATACCGTTAATACACACTCGTTTCAAAAAATTCTTTTAGATAATTTTGAATAGACTGGCGATATCATTATGCAATACTTGCGGGCTGCTTTCTTCCGACACGATTGGCTTATCACGTATTTTTGGTGGCGTGATGACCATGTATGAAAATGCATAACGGATATATCCTTCATCCAAGCCCAGTTGTAAACTAACTAATATTAGTTCTTAGAGAATTATCATCACTATTAGGTTTTCATTAAAAAGTCAGATAATGAGGGTATGGTTGTTTATGAAACTAAAATTAAAATCTAGGCGGATGTGTAGTTTAGCCCACCCTTTGAGAAGTTGGCTGAGAGTTAACACAATGCTGCCAACTTGTGCGTTCCAAAATACTCTTTGTCTAGAGGAGGAAAATTTAAAAAAGTATTGTATAAATCATATATACCATGGCCTGTGCTATGCACATATTATATGCTGTGCATTTATATGTTTGTTTGTATCAAGGTGGGTGGGTTTAGGCGAGGGACCCCTTATAGTATATTAAGAGTCGTTCTTTTTTTTATATTTGAAATTTGAATAAACCGCCTTTTTGCAACTCTCGTGCATATAAGGGTGAGATTACGTGGAGTATGGCAGACTCGCTCCCATTACAGCCCACTAGAGGGAGAGAGAGAGGTCCGATCACATGACCACTACAAGTTGTAGTCTACAACTCTCGATAACGTGATCGGACCTCCGATCACATGACCACTACAAGTTGTAGTCTACAACTCTCGATAACGTGATCGGACCTCTCTCTCACTCTAGTGGGCTGTAACGGGAGCGAGTCTGCCAGACTCCATGTAATCTCACCCTAAATTGTGGTCTTATGTTTCAAGTTCGAACTTACTTATTTCTGTATCATTTTAGTAGCGTTTGCCTCGTTTCTTTCATGTCTTTGGTTTTTTAAATATTTTCTCGTGATAATGGAAATTTTATTTGATTTGTTTGTAAAGGAAGTGACGCAAACACCTTTACAAACTATCATGATTGTTATAGATCCGTGGTTTATTGCCTTCATCCGCGATGTGTTCTAAGTGTGATATCGAAATGTACTTAGCTAAAAAAACATCTCAGACAAGTACATGGAGCTCTATCACGACCTTCGATATCTCGCAAAAGTCAGTATTTTTTTCGATAATTTACATAAAATTATGGTTGTGCGCATGCGCAGTATAAGAATTATCGAAAAAAATACTGACTTTTGCGAGATACGAAGTCCGTTCGAACTGGTCCGTGGTTTGAAGGCTCTCACCTCTTGATCCATAAAATATTAGAACTGACGTATATGTGGTGTAATAAGTTCTCTCATCAACAAATAATAAAAAAACTTAATACATCCGATAAAATATATATTGATTGGTGTAATTTTTGTCGGGAGGTATGCATTGATATTGTTTTTAAACTCTCTTCGTCGGAACAAATTGGGGGTGAAGATAAAATCGTCGAGATCGATGAGTCTAAGTTTGGTAAACGCAAATATAATCGAGGCAAGCGTGTTGAAGGTCAGTGGGTTTTTGGTGGAGCGGAAAAAGGCAGCAATAAATGCTTTCTCTAGGCTGTTGCTAATAGATGTATTGATACATTCGTACCTCTTATCAAAAAGTATATTTAACCTGGAACGACAATCATGAGCGACTGTTGGAAGTCGTATGCTCAATTGGAAAAAGAGGGGTATTAACATTTGTCAGTGAATCATTTGGTAACTTAGAGAATATATACATGGAGGAAGCATTGTATGCTCCGACCGCGAGACGAGATGAGAGAGACAAAAGACAAATAGCAGTACAACCTTTCTCTCTCTTACACGCCTCTGATTGGTTGGCCCCCTTCCGTATATATAGGTATAGTCGTATCCACGAGTGGCGGTCGTGGGGGAACAGAGCAGATATATGTAACCTAAGCTCTGATGAAAAAGAACTTATACATTACCAGAGAATATAGAATATATCCTCTTTAAGTATAGAAGGCCAAAGCGGAATTCCGAGCAATACACACTAAAACAATNT
Source organism: Copidosoma floridanum (assembly GCF_000648655.2). The sequence continues at coordinate 1,776,448 of NW_019384275.1, read as the reverse complement.
TTTCATTACACCATTTTATTTTTAATCTTTTTGCAGTATATTCGTCATCGGATTCTCTTTGATACGGCTTTTTTTTTGCCAGCGAAAATGCAAGTTTACACTTTTACGTTAAGTGTTGCAGCGGACACATGTGTAGCTGACTGAGTGTTAGTGTAGTTAGCGTAGTGCTGCTGATGTGTATAGTTCCTCCTTCCTTCAAGTGCTTTACGACTTTGGTCACGTGGTTTACTGGTCATTTGAACGCGGAGCCTGCGCTTGTTTGGGCACTAAAATAATACCTGTGCATTTTGGACCCGAAAAGTGCTGCCATTTCTCTGCAGTAGCTCGAATTTAAAAAATTCTTTTTGCGTTTGATTCGTTATAAAATTTTTATTAATTTGGGTTTTTTTTTTAGCTAGCAAATCTGCTAGTTCACTATTTGCTCGTACGCTTTCTGGCTGATAGGTCTTTCTCTCTCTCTCTCTCTCTCTGCGTCGCCAGTATCGCCGCTGCTGCTCTGCGCCCTTACCAAAATTATATGCATAAGTTTATGCATTAAAATATGCATAAAATTATGCATAAATTTATACATAAAATTATGCAAAAGTTTGTGCATAAGAATATGCATGAAATTCGCCCCCTATTTATGCATAAATTTGTGCATAAAATAATGCACTTAATTATGGAAAAACATATGCATAAATTTATGCATAAACACATGCATGTAGTAATGCTGAAACGTACTGGAAGTTGTTATAAATCTGTAAGATTATTTATGTATGAATTAATAAGGATAGGTGAAAGAAATTTATAAATTAAAGTAGTGATTTTACGTCTTTATTTATGTATATTACAAATATACTAACGAACTTTCTTGATTTTGATTTTTTGTTTTACTTTTAAGAATAAGTAGCTAGCTTCTAATTAATGGAATATAAACTTTTAACTATTAGATTTTTGCTCTTAATCAGTTTCTTGTGTATTTACAAGTGGAAAAATACAAAGCTTGCCATAATAAGGCACACCAACACATTTGTTTTGTAATGCCTCCGGCTTACAAGAGACAACTATATGACTTTCTTTGACAACGCAAGAAAACGAATTAGAATTTAAGTTGCTATAACAGCATAAAATTTCATTTTGTACGATCAATTTTTTGCCTAATATTATAAATTTTTCTTCTTCAGAACTTATGCACTTTACTTTTATGAGGCCATAAATTGACATGAAATAATTATTTGTTTTACAATAACTATTGTTTCGCTTTACCAGTCGTTTGTAGTTGACTGAATGAAAGAGCGTATGGTTATTGATAAAACGATCAAAAAATAAAACTTCATCATCAATCAAATCACCCAACAAGTTCTGAATCTCATTTTTTTCTACAGCTGTAATAGCCTTGCGAATGGGTTTCCCAAATATTCTCAATGATGGTCCGTACGTTAGACAATTCTTAATTTTACATTGGTTCATTATTTTAATAAAAAGGTTTGTAACGTTATCTGAACAATCTGGATGATCAAATACAAAAGAATTGTTTTTTATAAATCTTAATCTAAAATACAGTTTGCAAATTTACTGTTGAACGTACTGCGTTCCATGAAACAACTTTTTTATGACACCATCATAACTTTCCATCATGAAAACAGACCAAGCCCACAGCGCGCCATAATTTTTTACAAAACTACACACATGAAGTAAAATATGGACGTTAAACTTCATAAACGTTTTTCCGTACAGTTTTTCAACACCTCTAACAAAACTTTCTAATGCTTTTTCACATTTTTTAATTTCATCAGGCGTTATTTTGGTCTTGCTTAATGTACTTATACTATAAACAAAAAGAAACCAATGTTTCAAGTACTTTGAAGGCATTAAATCTTTCAAACAAGGTAAACTGTAATAAATAATTAAGTTCTTCCATTCATTAGCTTTTAATTTATCATTAATTTCTTTAGGGATTCTAGTGATTTCGCATGGAGGTTTTATATTTAAGAAACGATCGTTAAACTCTTTACTTTTAGTACCCATGTACCATGATTTTTCATTGTTCTTTGAGTCAAACCATTCCGTAAAAAACAGTTTTCCTACTCCCAATAAACAAGAATGCATGTAATCGGGTGGATATGAATGAACAGGATCCATGTATGGGAGCGCTGCAACAACGCTTTGTCCTTTGACACCTTTAACAACGCTTCCTGTTCTTAAAGCTAGTTCGACTAGCTTTTCATGCGAGTGTTTAGATCTTAACATACTTTTCTCAAACGGATAGACCCGTGCTTTACCTCTTCCCACTACTGCATGCTCTCCTGTTTGGTAGCAGTATGAGCAACCATAGGCACCATTGTATTGGTTGACATTTTGGATTAAAGGTCTTGCAACAGAGTCTACTGTGCATAAAATTGTATGAACCTTAATGTTTTTGACCACTGAACTCCTGTATGTCGTACTGTTAAATCCATTTCTACACAAATTTTTCATTTCGGTCACAAAAGGTTTTAAAAAATCACTGATAACTGGTTTCTTTTTATAAATCCATAATCCACATAGTAAAACGTTACTTTTGCTGGATCTGTAGTCTAACTCATTAATTTTAACTAAGATAGGCCACATTGTGACTTTTGATGATGTGAAAATACTAACGCCATCTGTGTTCCACGTTATTGTTAGATCATCTGCACTTATACCATTTATTAGTTGTTTATACACTCTTCCGTTTATAACGTCACTTTCTTCATTATTAACTCTTCGAAGATGAGAATACAGTCCGCTATTTACTAATTCTCTTAGTTGTTCTTCAAGAGAAATCGAAATGAAATATTGTCCTGCCTTACGTAGTACAGATTTTATAAAATTTTTGTGACAACAGGCAGCTCGGTCGTCAACAAAAATTAATGTACAAAGACAAACATCACAGAAGTAGTGCTCTATTAACTGTGGATGTTGAAAAGCCTTAAGAAACAAGTATTTTGATTTATATTGTGGGTGTGGGAGATGACAATCAACAACTTTAAGCAGATCTTCTAAGCCAACATCAGGTAGGTTATAACGTAAAGATAAAGCCATCAGTGGCATTTCACTTTCTTCTTTTGAAATATTGCAACTTTCATAAAGTGCGGTTCGAACCTGGAAAATAGTATTGTTTAATGTAACATTGACATATACTATTCAAAATACGATAAGCTCAGGTGATTGTAATGGCAATATTTTTATAAATATACTAAAAACTATAACATGCTCCTTAATAATCTGTTAATGATCGATATTACATAAAAAAAGTAGCCTGGGGAGGATTTTTTACTTATATCTTAATGAGTACTTAATAAAGTGACTCAGATAACCCAAAATGTTGTTTCCAATGTCATCATTTGAATATAATGCTTGCAAAAAAATTGTCAATGCATGACACATACATTATTTGGAAACATACACACTTCTCATTATTCGCTATGCGCTTATATCAGGTGGCGCCGTCGAGGGAGAGAAATAATATTACTAAAATTACCTAATTGCGTCATTGTATGATTCTACTGTTTTTTAGGATATAGTTCACCCTAGTGCTACCGTGGCTGAAAAAGAGCCAGTTAAAAGCTTCACCATCCCGAGTAGTGTTGTAAAAAATTGTAGACAAAATGGTGTCTCGGAGTTTGTAAGTGATCTCATGGATTCTCTGTTTACGACCGATGAAATGGCAAACTCAAGCGCGAGTGGACGTGGATGCGCAGCAAATAAGGATTGCGTTATTAGACCCCCTCTTAATCCTGCCAAAATTATTGCTATGAAAGGTATATCAAAAGTTGAAACTGCAAATATATGTAACATTAATATAATAAATTATTTTTCTAGCACTCGTGTTTAAACCAGGTAAGTTCATTAAAAATACGGACAATAAAAAAATCTTTACCAGCGTGATACGCGCAAAGTGTGCAAAAGCAAGGAGAGAATTTTTAAATGACAAAAAAAGATTGTCAGTGTCATGTACATAATATGTAAACAAGTTATGTATCTATGTAATAATGTATATAAATACATGTGATATAGATTTAAATAAATTATTCTAAAATAAATTCTTATGCAGTTATTCATTATAATCTTAATTAATTACTATTAATAGTAAATAAATACATTTTAATTCATTTAAAAACCATGTATTTATTTTAAAGTTGATTTTTTTCATGTATTTATGCATAAATTTATGCAAAAATTTATGCATAAATAAGGGGCGAATTTCATGCATATTCTTATGCACAAGCTTTTGCATAACTTTATGTATAAATTTATGCATAATTTTATGCATATTTTAATGCATAAACTTATGCATATAATTTTGGTAAGGGTAATGCCAATAAAAAATGAATTATACGACGTATTGCAATAGTATAATATTGAATTTATGCTCGCATTAGTATTTTATTGGCATTAGCCAAGAGTAGTTTTTTAAATCTTATTATTAAAGTGTGAAATCTTATAAAATAAATTTATTTATGAAAATATATAAAAATTATAAACAAACGAAACGTAATAAAACAAGTATTATGAAAATGTATACCTGAAAAAAAAAAGCATAGGTCAGATTCGAAGCCCAGAGCGCAAAAGCTAATCGAGCATTCTTGACCGCTCAGCTATCGATGACAAACATTCTAACTGAGTCATTAGCCATACATGAACTGTTTAACCAGGTATGAGGGCTTTAATTAAAATTGGAAATTTTTATTCAAATTTTGTTGTTTTAATTGTGTTGTAATGGAAGATTATTGTTTTAGTGTGTATTGCTCGGAATTCCGCTTTGGCCTTCTATACTTAAAGAGGATATATTCTATATTCTCTGGTAATGTATAAGTTCTTTTTCATCAGAGCTTAGGTTACATATATCTGCTCTGTTCCCCCACGACCGCCACTCGTGGATACGACTATACCTATATATACGGAAGGGGGACAACCAATCAGAGGCGTGTAAGAGAGAGAAAGGTTGTACTGCTATTTGTCTTTTGTCTCTCTCATCTCGTCTCGCGGTCGGAGCATACAATGCTTCCTCCATGTATATATTCTCTAAGTTTGGTAACATTCAAAGATAAAGAGACGAATGCTTGCACGAATACGATCGAAGGTATGTGGACTGCTGTTAAGAAGATATTTCCTGCAGCTTATAGGAGCAAAAATCATTCGCTGTGTCTATTCGCACCTTGTATCCATGTACACGCATGCGCCTCGCTCGCTTCGCTCGCTTGGAAAAAAAATTTGGACCCTATAAGTACCGGACAGTAGAGTTGCCCACTGTGCATACGAATCCACTATATCCACGTAATTATATGGATATACGGTGCGTTTTGGTGCGAACAGACACTACGAAAATCATTTTGACTCTTACTTAGCACACTTTATGTATCTTCGTATGAGAGCAGATGAACCATGTATCTTTGAGGCGCCCCTTCTGAAAAATATTTTGTAATTACATTTGTAATTACATTTGTAATTACACTTGTCAAGCCATTTGTAGTGCTACTTGAAATTCCACTTGGAATTACACATAGGGTTTTAGAATCGAAATTCCAAGTAGAATGCCAAGTGTTATTCCAAGTAGAATTACAAATAACAATTAGAGATAAATTTTTTTTCTTTTTAAAATAGTTTAAAATAGAATCGTACGCAGCGTAATGGCCATAATTGCTGTGACCATCAGTATAGTAATACCAAAACAGGGGGATTCAGTTCATTTTGAGAAAACTTGAAAAAAAATAGAAAATTCTATTTTCTCTAAGTTCGTGAAAAAATACTTTAATCACCCTGTTTTGGTGTTACTATACAGATGATAACACCTATAGTGGCCATTACGCTGTGCACGATTCTATTATGAACTATTTAAAAAAGAAAAAGAAATTAATCTCCAATCGTTATTTGTAATTCCACTTGGAGTCACACTTGGCATTCCACTTGGAATTTCCATTCTAAAACCCCATGTGTAATTCCAAGTGGAATTACAAATGGCTTGACAAGTGTAATTACAAATGTAATTACAAATGTAACTACAAAATGCTTTTCAGTAGGGACACACGCGAGATGTTCCTTCCATCTATTTATCTACTACAACACCTGAAGCCTCTTTAAAATAAACAGCATATTTTAATAAACAATCTGTCTTTTTCAGAACAAACATATTATTTAAAACGTAATGGAATTATTTAAATCTCCCGCGGTTAATACGTAAGTTTTATAATACTTAACCGAATCAATTTTGAATTTGCCGCTCTTATTTTGACTGGCAGCACTGACATTACTGCAGCTTTTCAAATGGTGGGCTAAACTACACTTTTACTATAACATCTAATGTTTCGATATCTTTCTGTCATCTTTTTAGGGAAGTGCATAAAACATTGTATTGAACATAAGTAACATTTAAAATACATATGAGTAAGAAAAATGTGTCCCTACGAAAATCCGAGGAGAACAAAAAAGAGGTTTCAGTTAAATGTAGCACGCTAAAATAAAACACATGACTTATTTAATTAGTTTTATTGATATGTTCAGTGGCTTGTTCGGTACACCCAATAAACTTAATATCGCCATAACTCAGAGAAAAAATGATAAACGATAGGATTGTGCGTGTAGTTGTAAGGCTGGGCAAGGTGGAAATATAAGTCCCAATCAAAAATATCCGGTGGATTTCCAGGTCGATCCAAGTGGATATTCCAGCCGATCCAGGTGAATATCCAGGTCGATGCACGTGGATTTTCCAGCCAATCCAGTTAAATATCCAGGTCGACCTACGTAAATTTTCCAGCCGATTTAGTTGGATTTCCAGGTCTTCCGTGTGGATTAACCTGGATATCCACCCAGATCGGCTGGAATATTCACGTGGATCGATCTGGATATTTACTTGCCTAATACGCATGAAGATTATATAGGTGCACAACAAAAATTCTAGAAGAATTCTTTTTTCCAAAAAGTAATCAAAATAACACTTATTTGAGTCTTCAAGTAAATACGAACGCCCGCTTCATTTGAAGTCTTAAGAAATTCTTTTTTTCACAGTAAAAATATTACTGTAATTAATCAAGAAGAGCAAAATAAGAATCCTTTTTGAGAAGCACCTTCATTCAGTGTGAATTAAAAAAAAATATTTTCAATTATATTTTTATCACCTAAATTCATAAAAAATATTTGCAATAATAGTAAAAAATTTCTGACTACAGGACGCGAACTTGATCCATTTGATTAGAAACCATGTACCTTCTTGACTTGACTGAAGAGGACTACACATATATATATATACTTGGCTTACAATTTATATTTGTATAAGGTACAAATATCACGGATCTAATTTCATTTCCTTCACATGTTACTTCAATTTTATAAAAAAATTAATTTTTATTTTTGTTGACTAACTAAATATAAACATTCGTGCCTTTTGGAAATAATATTTCTTTTCTTCTATTGTGCTTTAAAGATTATAATTTATGTTATTTTTTTCAATTTGAGTTTGATTTTATTACGTGTTTTGTAATAGTTTGTAAGCAAACTATTAAATAAATACATAAAATCAATTTAACTATACGCGTATTTGTAAACTATGAAATAATATCTAACAAAAGAAGTACACAACACTTGTACCGTGTTTGGAGGCTACATTACTTTAATTATCTAGTAATACATCAGAATAATTGAAGAATACCAAAAAAATGCTTTATTCTTTGTTTATAAGAATTCTTTTAGATTTTTTTAGAGTGTATACAAATTAGTAAGGTAAATATTTACAAGGAAAGGTTTTTTCTTTTATTATTATTTCCTCTCTGAACATTATCATCGTTAATTTTCGGACTCGCTGTGCTTGTTCCTAGTTTTTTCACTCTTTTATTATTTGTAATAATTTTATCATTGGAAGTACATAACGCCAATTTTGAGTTTTCAATTGCTTCTTTTTTTACTATCTTCTCATCAAGAATAGGCATAGACGTTAACTTTCCTAGCTTTCTATTCTCTTTAGTTATTCTTTTTCAATATTTTCATTTTTATTTGATTGTTTTGGAATAACAACATTCTCGTGGTTAAGTAAAAAGCGATAGTTCTTTCTGTGAATATAATATGATGATTTTCACATCCAATCAATGGTAACGATCCAATATTGTCTACAGCTGTCGTGATTTCAAATAAAGTATCTGCATTAATGTTATTATGGCTGATAACACTTAAAGTAGTTTTTTCTGACGTGGTTAAAATATATTAACTGTAAAAGATGACTAGATGGTTTCCAAAGAAAACCCTTGGACTTTAATTTAATTAATTTATAGTTATCTGGAATTTCTTCGTCAATGCCCAAAGTTAAACTTTTACAACAAATATCACAAAACATATCTTTATTTTTTTCTTTGTATTTGGCAAATCTATTTCCTTAGCAACAGAACCAGCTATACGTATGTTAACACGTAATCATATGTTGTACACTGAAAATAGTCATGGCCTTTGTCAAGTATAGTGTCTAATAGTGAATTCCATTGCTCTTTCTTCTCATCGCTATCCTGTACTTATATCTTATTATGTCTTTATATTTAGTAGGACTTGCATTATTATATTATGTCTTTGATATTTAGTAGGACTTGCATTATTTCGTCATTTGAAACGTTTGAACCTTTCGGAGGTTTTACTAACGAATAAGTATACATTAATTTATACATTTGTATAAATAATACAGAATCAGGATGATCGTTAGACCCACATGCATTTCTCATCATTCCGAAGAATCGCTGAATGTGACATATTATTACGACAGTAAATTTTTATTAAGGAAATCTTTTGCAAGGTCAATTTTTATTTTTAATATGCAAGTGCAAGAGCCAGCTTGGGCCTTCGGACCAGCTCAAAGCTCAAAAAACTGGAAATAAACGCTTGAGCCAGCTCGAGCTTTTGAGTTCTTGCATCAGAATCTTATACTCGTACAAAAATCACCAGCATCGGCACTCCTTGCACAATACATTTTAATTGAACATAATTTTATTAAAAAAGTTCATACCTCCAAATTATCTTGATTAAGTCTTGCCGTCATTAAAAATTTAAAATTACATTCGTCAATTAAAAACTGACAAATCTCTAAATAATGCACCTTGCGAGTGATACCTTCAAACCGTATAAGTAGTGAATTCAGACTTGTTTTTTTTAGCAGATTCATCCCACTGCCGTAAATATTGTAAAAACGATTCTATTGTCTAAAAAAAATTTTATTACTATAATTAATTAATTAATTAAAGGAGCTTGTATTTAATTTACACACCAGCCAAATATCGTTTCCGGGCTTTAAGCTGTCAACAGACGTTCGGCTATTCATTGCTTTAATAAGAGACTTCACCCTTCGACAAAATTATCGACCCCGAACAATCTTGTAGATCTGTGTGTTTCTCTCTAAATAGCTCCAATGAGTCAGCCACTCCGATCAACCCTTAAATTGTAACTAACTCTCAGTCCGAATGATTTAGGATTTTCTATATCCAGTATCGTGTACCAATGCTTCAGTGAGACATATCCATCGGGTGTCTTAAACAGTATCTTACAATTTGTATCTCATTTATTAATTAATTACAGTTATACATACTATCAAATTTAATTAATGTTACCCAAATCAGGTCTTTCTTGTTATGTTTTGTGAAAAAGTTTCTTAAACATTTCATTAAGTGAGGAAAGTCAGAAAAGAACCACAAACATCGATATTCATCCATAATGTGTTCAACGCTAACATTTTTTTCATTAACACCAAACAAATCTCACATCGTCCTATTCCAAGAAGCATCATAATTTACTATCCCATCAACCTTCAGGCCTGCTTTTTCGCATAAAATTATTGCTTTCGTGACTATTTGATGCAGTACCGTTTCAGATGCACTTCCTTTGCTTAAAAAACAGCCCAACGTTTGAACCCATTTCCCTTTAAATGGTTGAAACATCAATACAAGTGTGTGATCTCCCTTTTTTTCTTTCAGATGTTTCGGAGTGTATTTTCCTAGATCGGTAAAACCCTCCACGCGTAGGATTTGCTTATTAAAAGTTAGCGTCGTTGATAACTTCATTTCGTCAAGAAGTAAAATACCTAAAGCATACAAAAATTATAAATATAAAAAAAAACGTAATTGTACGGTAATTGGGATTCTTATTTTACACATTGCTCATACCTCTAACGTTAGACATATCCATAGTGCTTGTTTTTTTTTTTTTTTTTAATCAGCTCAAACGTACTGCTTTGAAATCCATACGAGCCTTAATTACTTTCAAGTAATTACTCAAAGTTTTTATAGCTGGTAAAGCAAGAATCTTGTGAGACTGCAAGTGGTTATATGTTTTTTTACTTTTAATTCGTAAAAGTATGCATTTATAAATCCACTGATTCGTGTATCTCACTCCACGTGTGTCTTTTAGTTTTGCAGATTGAAAGCATGCTTGAACTGATAATCGTTGTGCTCCCAGAAGACTATCGCATCTTTTCAGCAGAGCTTCTTCATTATACTTTTAGCACATTCGTTTTTTATCTGCACAATTTTTCTCTTTAATTTAATTATCTGTAAAAATTTGTTATTTACACAATATTTAATGTAGCGTAAAAATAACAAAAGTAATAAATTATTAGTAATTGTAAAAAAGTTATTTTGACCTTCAGTTTCAATCTTACGTTTGGTCGAGATATATTGCGTTTGCTAGCTACGTACTTTTTAACCTTTTTACTAAGTATTAATAGCTTTTGCTGTTCATGAATATTTTTTCTGTCTTTTACTTTTGCAGCAGTACATGATGGACATCTTTGTGATTGTAGGCCTAGTATACATTCTTATTTTTTTAATACACACCCAATGCAGTCAGTTGATCTAAATATACGAAATTACAATAGAAATGGATGTTAACTCATGTAGAAAAATAAAAAAAAAGAAAGTAAAAGCAAAATCATCATAAATCATTAATTATTANCTTGATGGAAAATACTATCGCGTATGCCTCCTTATCAATTTGGCTATATTTGCTTGAGTTTTGTTCAATTTTTGAGACACATATTGAATAGCGCAATCGGAACCATCCGGGTAACGATGAGCTAATACTGCTCCCACTCCATATGGGCTTGCGTCTGTTGATAAAATTAGAGGCAAAGAAGGATCATAAAACGCCAAGCATCTATCGCTTTGAAATTCCTCCTTCGCACGCAAAAACGCCTTCTCCTGTCGCTGTGTCCATTCAAATTCAGCATCGCTATAATATATAAAAATATACTGATTGCTATACTTACTTCTTATTGTTAATTGGTAAACACGCTTTTACATTTGTACTCAAATACTGTAACAACTCATTTACGTCTTTTAAATTTGAAATAGTTTCAAATTCTTCGATTTTAACTAATTTTTTTTCAATATATGTCTATAAATTCAAGCACAACGTAAAAAACATGAAAATTTAGTTTTACATTGATTACATTAATTGTGTAACATCATGATTAAAGTGAAAAATGATAATAGCATAATATTGAACTTATTTGAAACTTACGTTGAGTGTCATGTATGAAAAAAGAACTACTTTTTTTCCATCGTGGGGTATTTGTCTTTCCACAATGTCTACATAATACATTTTAAATTATTCAAGATAACTTGAGCGATCAAATTTTCAGAAAAATGTAGAAATTCATTTTTTTCGTGCATCTTCTTACAAATTTTTGCAAACTGACAATCTTTTACATCTACATTTAATGGTGTATTATGTTTCAACGCAGTGTTGTTAATCAGTACTTCATTGATCGATCTGTCGGCACTCCTTGCACAATACATTTTAATTGAACATAATTTTATTAAAAAAGTTCATACCTCCAAATTATCTTGATTAAGTCTTGCCGTCATTAAAAATTTAAAATTACATTCGTCAATTAAAAACTGACAAATCTCTAAATAATGCACCTTGCGAGTGATACCTTCAAACCGTATAAGTAGTGAATTCAGACTTGTTTTTTTTAGCAGATTCATCCCACTGCCGTAAATATTGTAAAAACGATTCTATTGTCTAAAAAAAATTTTATTACTATAATTAATTAATTAATTAAAGGAGCTTGTATTTAATTTACACACCAGCCAAATATCGTTTCCGGGCTTTAAGCTGTCAACAGACGTTCGGCTATTCATTGCTTTAATAAGAGACTTCACCCTTCGACAAAATTATCGACCCCGAACAATCTTGTAGATCTGTGTGTTTCTCTCTAAATAGCTCCAATGAGTCAGCCACTCCGATCAACCCTTAAATTGTAACTAACTCTCAGTCCGAATGATTTAGGATTTTCTATATCCAGTATCGTGTACCAANTGTTATGTATGCTAATTGTACGTGAGTAGGAAGGTGAGGTAAGAAAGGTAGTTAGACGTGCCGTACTGTGGGTATCAACTATTTATTCAAGTATACGTGGGATACATGTAGCACACGGGGGAGAAGCAACGAGACCGCTCGTATTGCCTGCTTGATTTGTACTGTCGTGATACATATATACGCATGAGGCCCACGGACGTCCCTTATACATACTTGTCGCCTCACACACCCGTACATATTATTATCAAAAACATACATTCCTCATACGCACTCTCACAACACTTCCCCTCATAGAAAAATAATCGCACTTATTAATCAATTGAGAGGGAATAATCTTTTAAATACGAGGGTAACACTCTTTCTCTCTGTGATCTTACTTGAGAGGTTTGAGCTACCGCTCCTGGTCGCGTTTCGACTGTTTGCCCCTGACACCAGCCTAAAGATCTTCAGCCACGGCCCCGACCGCCGTTTCTACGCGGTGGAGAGTTATCTCTCGTAGGAGGAAACACCTGTATCATTTCTTCCGTGGGCACAAAATAATCGTCAAGTTCCGTTTTCTTTCCTTTTCTTTGAGGTGCCGCGCGCAACTGATCGACATGCCTGTTCCACTCTTTTCCACTCTCAAGCCGTACCACATAGTGTAAGTGTCCGACGCGTTTAACAATTGTACCATGTTGCCATTTGCTTTCATATTGATAATCACGCGCGATTACTGTCTCTCCCACTGTGAAATTTTTACATTTATTATTGTTACAAGTAATATTAATTTTATGTTTATCTTACGGTTTTAATAAATCTAACTTACATCTAGGTTTCCTACCAAACATTAATTCTGCAGGAGACATACCTATTTGAGCGTGCGGCATAGCCCTATAATGCGCTAGGATGTTTTGTAATTCTGAACTTAAACTCACGCCGGTCTCAATCTTCGCCAGTGCCTTTTTAATTGTTTGCACGTAGCGCTCTGCTTGACCATTACTTGCCGGATGGTACGGTACTGTCAATCTATGCACTATTCCATTCTCCTTAATAAAACGTTCAAAAACCTCGGACACGAAAGTTCGGCCATTATCCGATACTAGGACTTGCGGAATTCCGAAGCAAGAAAAAATCTCCTTACAAATTTGGACAGTTGGTTCAGTTAACATATTTTTGACAACACGCACCTCCGGCCATTTAGTAAGGGCATCCACGAGGATGAAAAAATAATTATTCAAATACGGCCCTGCGAAGTCAATATGCACTCTTTGGAACGGAAAATCTGGTGGCTGCCACATATGCGTGTCTACTTTTTTGTCGTTGTTGCTGTGCAATTGGCATTTTAAACACGTTTTTGTCATGTTTTCAGTTTCTTTATCAAGACCTGGCCACCATACATAACCGCGCGCAAGTCCTTTCATCTTCATGACACCAAAATGACCAGCATGCAACTCGTATAAAACGCGTTCGCGTAATTCTACGGGGATAACAATCCTGTGGCCGCGCACCAGCATACCATACTCTACACCAAATTCTCTTGGATCAATATTCCAAGTTATATCGCGTGATAGTTTGTGTCCTTCTTGTAACGCTTTTATAACTCTTGTTATGTAATTATTTCCTTTATACGCACTCATGACCTCATCCGCACAAAAAAAAAGATCCGCCACCTGTTCACTGTAAAAAAAATCGATTACATCCAATCCTTGCTCCCCAAACTCATAACTATTTACAGGTAAACGTGACAGACAGTCCGCGTTACCGTTCTGCTCCGAGCGCCTATATTCGATAGTAAATTCAAAACCGCGAAGAAATATTGCGTAATGCTGCATACGCATCGCACTATATACAGGTAAGCTCTTTGTTTTTGAAAAAATTTGAGTTAATGGCCTATTATCCGTAATTAGTACGAACTTCCTACCGTATAGGAATTGATGTAAACGCTTGATGGAAAATACTATCGCGTATGCCTCCTTATCAATTTGGCTATATTTGCTTGAGTTTTGTTCAATTTTTGAGACACATATTGAATAGCGCAATCGGAACCATCCGGGTAACGATGAGCTAATACTGCTCCCACTCCATATGGGCTTGCGTCTGTTGATAAAATTAGAGGCAAAGAAGGATCATAAAACGCCAAGCATCTATCGCTTTGAAATTCCTCCTTCGCACGCAAAAACGCCTTCTCCTGTCGCTGTGTCCATTCAAATTCAGCATCGCTATGTAGCAGTTCATATAAGGGCTGCAGGATCGTGCCAACATCCGGTATAAACCGGTTATAAAAATTAATCATGCCTACGAAAGCACGAACTTGCTCTACATTTGAGGGTCTTGGCATTTTTTCGATTGCATTGATTTTTTCACGATTCTTGCTAATTCCCTCCTGACCTACTACATAACCGCAATAATGTATTTGTTTAGCAAAAAATTCGCATTTTTTTTTTATTAACTTTTACATTATATTTATTTAGTACACTGAACACAAGGTCAAGTTTTTGCATCAGTTCTTCTCGCGTTTTAGCCGCTATGCATATATCATCCAGAAAAACTTTCACTCCGGGTATGCTCCGCAAAATATTTTCCATTAATTTTTGCCAAATAGCAGGTGCCGATGCTACACCGTACATCAACCTTTTGCACTTTAATAACCCCACGTGTGTATTCAGGGTAAGGATTTTAGCCGTTTCGTCGTCAACCTTCAGTTGCAGATAGGCGACTCTCAAATCGATCTTTGCAAAAAAAATACAACCAGCCATCTCGGCTAAAAGTTCATCTATGGATGGTAAAGGATACTCGCTTATCATTAGCTGGGGATTGACTGTGATACTGTAATCACCGCATATACGCACGCGATTATCCCTCTTTAAGACAGGAACGATAGGTGTTGCAAAATCGGATGTGTCCACCCTTTCAAAAACCCCATCCTTCAGTAGCAATTCAATTTCTTTAGTTATAAGTGGAATTATTTTGAAGGGCAAAGACCGAGGCTTAAGAAAAACAGCCGTCGCTCCCGGTCTTAAAAAAAAAACTCGCCTTTAGACTAATTATTTTAGATAACTGTGTACTTGTAATATTTGGATATTTACTTAACATATTATCTATGTACGCATCTTCGCTAGCTTGTTCGGTTTGTAAACTACACACGGGCGCAAATATCATTATTATTGTTTTTCGAGAATAAACTCCGAATCCATTCGCGGCCTAATAAAGGTTCGCGTTCCACGCTTGTAATATATGTATTTAAATTATAGTGTTTACCTTCATATAACACATCCACGGTGATAAAACCCAGCACTTCTACTTGAGTTTTACAATAAGCGACTAGGCATAATTTCGAAGGATTTAACTTAAAGTCTCTAAAAATACTTTTTGCTTGTTCAGACCACATTATAGTAACTGCTGCTCTGCTATCGACCTCGAAACGCACCGATCTTCCGCTTACCTCCAATGTAGTAAGGAATTTTTCTCTATCGAATGCGTGCTCTTCCGGTGAGTGGTTTTCCAGCATAAAAATGTTGTACACCTGAGCTTCTGCTCCCTCTTCTTCTTCTTCTTCTTCTTCGGTTCCAGTATCTTCTTCTAACTCATGCACTGTACTGTTTTTCTTAATAAAACAAACTCTTTCTATATGTCCTTTTTTTCTACAAAAATTACACCTGATTGTTTCTTTAATATTACAATCATTTGCAAAATGCGGCTCCCCACATCGAAAACAACGAACGTTTGTACCATAATGATTGTTTTTCTTTGGTCCCGTTGTATCAAAATTACGCCCATCCAATGCTTTGGGCTTATTGTTTACCTTCTTCCTTTTATCTTTTCCTGCGTGTATATAGTCTACCAGCGTAGCTTGTTGATGTAACGTATTTGCTTCACGTTCCGACACTTCCATAGCCACGGCTATTTGCAAGGCTTTTGTGTACGTGAGATCTTTTGTTTCCAGTAAACGACTTTGTACGCGCTTACTAGATATCCCAAAAACAAACTGATTGCGCAACGCCGTGTCTTTGAATGTGCCGAAATTACACGTAGCACTTAATCGATTTAAAGCGCTAACGTATTCCTGCACACATTCTCCCGGCTGCTGTCTTCGACAATTAAATTTGAACACCTCTGCTATCTCTAATGCTGCTGGCTCATACAATTCCTTCAATTTATTCTTTATTTCTACGTATGTTTTCGTGTAGGAGTCATCGCTTCCGTATGTGTCGCAGAGTTTGTTGTAAGCTGCTTCCCCAATGTAGTGTAAAATATTAGGCACCTTTTCCGTTTCTTGTATTTTCATAATCGAAAAGGCACCTTCCAGGCGCTGTACCCATCGACTCCATGTCGATACTCCTGGTGTAAAAGGCTGTATTTGTAACTGCGGTCCTGCAGACGTAGACGATTGCTGAATGTTATCCCCCACCATCGTATTTATTTGCACTTGTAACGTTTAATTGTACGCAGAAAATACACCACAAAAAAGATAATAATAATAATCCGTCCTCGTCGCCAATTTGTTATGTATGCTAATTGTACGTGAGTAGGAAGGTGAGGTAAGAAAGGTAGTTAGACGTGCCGTACTGTGGGTATCAACTATTTATTCAAGTATACGTGGGATACATGTAGCACACGGGGGAGAAGCAACGAGACCACTCGTATTGCCCGCTTGATTTGTACTGTCGTGATACATATACGCATGAGGCCCACGGACGTCCCTTATATATACTTGTCGCCTCGCACACCCGTACATATGATTATCAAAAACATACATTCCTCATACACACTCTCACAACACATTATTTTAAAACATTTATACATACTTGACAGATTTTGTAAAGATGTACCATCACTTGCTCTATGTTTTTCCGAAACCGTCGGAAATATGCAAGGTACAGCTCCTTTTTTTAATGGTGGTCTTTGTTTTGGTATACGATGTACACTGCCATTGGGCAAAATATGCAGAAATTCTTTTTGAATATCTTCTTGATTAAAGTGCAGCTCGCATATTAAATGGAATTTCTTTAATTTCATGCCTTCTGGTACCACTTCTTTCCATTTATTAAGAACATCATCCTAAAAAACTTCAACACCAACGCAGATGACATCACACAAAAACACTTACTTAATTTCCCGAATTGCTGCAATATATTACGGAAGTTGGTCGAAAGAAAGCCAAAGAATCACTTTTTTGACGTTTTGTCGAGTACCCAACAATAAAACATGACATTATAAGTAACTGAAGTTACATCGTCTCGCACATAAAACAACATCACAATAAAATAATCTACCAATGACCTGATCTTGACTCAACTTGTTTAGCGCGATCTTGACTCAATTTGCTCAGTGTAAAAAAAAAAATGAATGAAGGGTTATTAAGTCATATTTATTAGACGAGTTTCTTCATTACTGACAATAAACTTATGAAATTAAAAAATTCAAATAGTTCATTTACGTATGGGTCTCGTATGTGTGACTCGGATGTCTCCAAATCCAATGTATGGTTACGAAATCCAGCAGCGATCATTTTTGCGTCAATGTGATTTAGGTGCACAACAACTTGAAGTTGCAGAGCAGAAGTCATACCTGACAAGCTCTAGAGATATGGCTACTTTAACTTCGTCCGACAAGGTTCACCATAATTTGTCTGTTGCTGCTCATTACTCCAGGTAAAATAAATTTTTAATATTTATTTACTTTATAAACTTCTCCAAAGAAGAAAGCTCTGAAGTTACCATCATTTAATTTACACGCTTATTCTCGGCTTTAAACTTTACGACATTGTCTTATTTACGGAAGTTTTTTTCTAATATGTAATTCTGACTGTTGCCCAACTTGCTGATTGTAGCCATGAAATAATGACGATAACACGACCATAGTTGGCGCTAAAAATATTTTCTCGCTTTAACGTGCCTGTACCCAATTCTTCACATGTCAACATCCATTGTTTAGTTTAAAAAATGTGAAAAAGGACGAGCATTAATTTCAATTTTTTTTTTTTTTAGCAGTATCAAAGGTAATCGGGTAAACTACACCAACAACTATAGTTACCAAATCAATGAACTTCAACAAGAGCAAGAAATGCAAGTGGAGCAGCAACAGCAACAGATCTCGCAGCAACTTTTCTCGCAGCCAGAATCACAGCAAAATGAGCAACCCCAATCAACGCTACAACATCTGCAACAAGAAAAACGATCTCTGCTGGATACATTTTTTGACAGTTTTACCTGCACAGTATATGACGACCCACTCGAAGATTTTATTGGTGAATTACCCAGTGGTGAAATCTGTAACCAGGATGACTTTTATAAGGAAATGTGTAAATTTTTCAACATTATGGATTCTCCAAATGCTTGAACAGGACAAACAACTAACA
>NW_019384275.1:1721462-1735177 GCF_000648655.2 Copidosoma floridanum | reverse complement strand
AAGGGCCGTGGGGAGACTACTGAGGGATGTGGGGGATAGGTGTACACACCCACCAAAAGAACTATATAATATAGGAATGTATAATATGTATTTATTCAGTTTTTAAAAACTATATAATGTAATAAAAGGGGTATAATTACAGAAAAAAATGGTCCAAAAAATTGGTGGATCTAACCTCACGGCATTCACAAGGAGAAGCCTAGAACGCACAATGAGCGACGAGTTAGCGGTGACTTATTCTTGGTCTGGCCAATTCAGGGGTGATAATAAACAACATCAAACACGGTGTTTTAAGAATTTAAAATTGTGCACCTACTTAATAGGTAAGAACTTCGTAAATGCCTATCACTGTAGGGATGTATAAAATCATTTTTGTGACACAAAAAAATTTTCATCTCGTTTTTATTACCGAATAGATGCAATTACTACTTTTTCATTAAGTCTCGTGGCAAATTGTTCGTAAATGATTTGTACTATTACAATATCTCGATTGTTTAATAAAAACGGTGTTTAAACCCTGAGATAACAAATTAAAGTAGCCCCCCCCCCCGGGAAGTTGAATGAAAGCATCGACCTGTAATATCCTACCCCGTCAAAATAATTCACGTGAAATTCAACGTGTACTTTCGTAATGGAGCAAGTTCATCTATCTATTAGTTAATTTTCACCATTTATTACTAAATAAGGTCATTTATCTTATACATATAGTTTTCTATTGAAATATTAATCAAGACTATATTTGATCAATAAAAATAACACATTGCTTATCGAATAATCATTAAATATGTATTATTTGCGTAGTTCCAATCAAGATGAAAATTTAATTATTGTTCACAAAGATTACATAAAAACAATTAATAAATAAATTATGTAATAAATCTGTGATATATACTATTGAGTTGCTTACAGATGCCATTGTGTGCTTCTATTAAAACCTATAAGTTTCAGCATTTTATAAGGTTTCATTGATATTTTTGTACAATTTAATAGTAGTACTTTGTTTGGTAATTTTTTCCGGGTAAAATATAATAAGATCTATAATATCTGTCTATGACTTAATACTTATATAAACTTATAGAGGCAATCATTTTATAAGTACTTATAGGTATTTGCAGGTGCAAATACACATGTTCATGGCGGTAAGAAATTTTTTTTATCGAATTTTATAAATAACTTACAATCGGGATGTTCAATAAAGCACGGAGATTAGGAATACATCTGCTTATATTTGTAGGAAATGAAAATAAAACTGGTATATATTATATGCTGCAATTTTTCCTGCTGAATATTCAAACGATTGCCATGATGTATCGAATTTAACTGCTTGCAAGTCTCGTTTTTAAAGTTAGAAGGGTTTACGTAGTTTTTTATGATAGTCCTTCCTTATTTTAATATTTTAAGTAATGAAACAGTTAGTGGTACACACTTCCAACTGACTTAAAATTTTGGCGTGCTATACAATTTTTTTATTCTAAATAAAAACATATATAAAAACTGGTTGTGTGACTATCTATAACATTTTGAATAATAATATTAATATCCAATACTTGAATGTGATCTGTACATGTAGTAGTGTCGTATTATTACTTGTCTTGTAAATGAGTGTATGCATTTTTACGTTATGTATAAAGAAATTAATCGTCATTACAATCCCACATAATGCCATAAAGTTGTTTGACGGTATGAATTTATCATAGAAAAGTATTTGTGTAATAATTACCGAATAAAAAATATAAAAAGTAAATTTTAAAGTAAAACATGATTCCAAANATGAAGAGCACCCGTTATACATTATTGATATGATTTTTTAATTGGAAATGGCTTGGCCTTATATGGCGGGCAATTTAAAAAAATTCTAGAGACCACCGATTGGCTATTGTTACAATTTTATCGCCAGTCAATGTAAATTTTTTTAACAATTGTAGGGTTGTACTGGTATTTAAAATATGTAGCCTGTTTTTATTGTTATTAATATACTTTAAAACACATTTTACCTTGATTGCAAGAACGGTTATGGTGCGTGCAACATATGCTACAAAATATTAACTATAACGTACTGCTGGTAAATAGAGGGTGAGGTCAAAGGTCTTTGCTGGAGAGAGGTCTTCTTTTATCACTGTTCATTAAATTTCACTGATTAAAATACTGTGACAATTTGTTGACTCCATTTTGTCACCTGAGGTGATA
The DNA here is from genome assembly GCF_000648655.2 of Copidosoma floridanum. The sequence continues at coordinate 1,732,990 of NW_019384275.1, read as the reverse complement.
TAGCTTATGTAAAGTGACAATAAGTGAACTACCAAAATATTCGTGCTAATCATGTAGAATTATTTTAAAGTGTACGAACTGAAAACATTTTATCTGTGTTACATACACTTGTTAAAAAATGAAATTACTTGTTACTTACTTCCAATACTTGTACATGTTTAATTAATACGAATGTGGTAGATAAATTTAAGTTATGCTGTCCACAACTCTTACAATTATTCATGAAAACCCTTTTCTTTTTGTTTAGTTAAAGTTAGTGGGTTGTGCTTTGGTGCCTAGCCACACGAAGGGCGAGGAAAGGGTAGGAAAAATAAGGTTTGGAGAAGCATCCCTATGAAGTGCGCAGGTGCAGAAATGCAATGTTTCAAAATAACTTATACAAAATTTAAACGCAACGTTGTGTAAAGAGAGAAAATTCACTATCAGGAATACGAAAACAAATACATACAATAGATAAATATAAGAACATTGGATCAACGCAGAATTATCAATGTGATCTACGACTGATTCCAGCATTGATATTTTTGGTAGGGTTGTAATTAAAATTTGTGTAGTACTTACTAAAGACATATATTATATTTTGCTCTATTAAGAATCTGTTTTTAAATTTTATGAGCGAAGAGATAAATAAGATCAGTCATAAAATGTGCTTTTATCAAATATATTGGTATACTTTTCCATAAACTTGATAGCCAAAAATCAAGAGTTAAGGTGGCTTTTGTGTTAGGTGCCGTATTTAGATTACTTTTAAATAAATAATAGAATCCTTGCAAATCACGTATCAAATTGAAGCGTATGAGACGTAGAATCGATCAGCACTTTGGGACCCCAAGGTTAACCATTTATTTTTGAAGATGTAAACAAAAATGTAAACAAAGTGAGTGTATAAGAATATACCATGTGGTAAAAAACTAAAAACCATATGGTAAAACAACGTATGGTACCATGTGGTAAAATCACATGGTTTTTTCCAATAGAGTTTGAAGGCTTGGGATTTGGGTCAAGTTTTAATTTAATTATTTATTTATGCAAATAAAATGTTATTAACTACCGGTCCCCTGGATGATTCTGTTTAAGATTTATTAAATAATTTATTTTAAAGTAATAATAAAATATCTGACCCGTGGGTATATGGGTTCAATCGCTTGGGATGTAGTTTTAGTTTTTATTCAATTACCGAAGTGAGTTGATGTATTACTTTTAATTAACCCGTTCTCCTTTAATTGGACCAAAAACCTTTGTTTAAAGCGTCATTGGAGACAAAAAATTAAAGTTTTGCGGTAATTGGGATGGATTTCTGCAGTTTTGGTGATTTGGAATTTTGAATTGGGTGATTCACTTGTTTGTTGTTGGGTTGAATTCGCAAAAAAACATAAAAAATTTTCCCTTTTTTCTGAAGGGCCGTGGGGAGACTACTGAGGGATGTGGGGGATAGGTGTACACACCCACCAAAAGAACTATATAATATAGGAATGTATAATATGTATTTATTCAGTTTTTAAAAACTATATAATGTAATAAAAGGGGTATAATTACAGAAAAAAATGGTCCAAAAAATTGGTGGATCTAACCTCACGGCATTCACAAGGAGAAGCCTAGAACGCACAATGAGCGACGAGTTAGCGGTGACTTATTCTTGGTCTGGCCAATTCAGGGGTGATAATAAACAACATCAAACACGGTGTTTTAAGAATTTAAAATTGTGCACCTACTTAATAGGTAAGAACTTCGTAAATGCCTATCACTGTAGGGATGTATAAAATCATTTTTGTGACACAAAAAAATTTTCATCTCGTTTTTATTACCGAATAGATGCAATTACTACTTTTTCATTAAGTCTCGTGGCAAATTGTTCGTAAATGATTTGTACTATTACAATATCTCGATTGTTTAATAAAAACGGTGTTTAAACCCTGAGATAACAAATTAAAGTAGCCCCCCGTAATATCCTACCCCGTCAAAATAATTCACGTGAAATTCAACGTGTACTTTCGTAATGGAGCAAGTTCATCTATCTATTAGTTAATTTTCACCATTTATTACTAAATAAGGTCATTTATCTTATACATATAGTTTTCTATTGAAATATTAATCAAGACTATATTTGATCAATAAAAATAACACATTGCTTATCGAATAATCATTAAATATGTATTATTTGCGTAGTTCCAATCAAGATGAAAATTTAATTATTGTTCACAAAGATTACATAAAAACAATTAATAAATAAATTATGTAATAAATCTGTGATATATACTATTGAGTTGCTTACAGATGCCATTGTGTGCACGAAAAGCAACTACACTGAATATGACTGTATTGAGTATGTAAAGCGTTGGCTGAACAATGCGAAGACTCGAGAACTGAAAAAGGGCCATCAAGCGATATATCTGACAGAGAAAGGGATGAAAGTGCTGGTGAAAATGAAGGCGAAGAGTAAGATATCTGTCATAGCTGAAATTTAATTTTATCACAAAATATTCCGTCAGATTGTACGTTAAGGTCATTATTTATCATGAGGAGTTTAAGCATTCAAGCAGCCCTCTTACGACAATATCCAAGAAAGTATTTTATTAGTGATCATCATTGATAATCATTTATACTTATGTTCTATGATCTGTCACCGACGTATTTCATTGTATTACAAAAAAATGTAAGTAATGTACTTTGACGGAGTCTGAAATAAAAGTTTAATTTATTTCATTATTGTCAATTATTTTTTAAAATACACGAGCTATATTAACAAGCTCTTCCCGCATTTTTCTATGTTTTTTGTTTAAATCTAATGAAAAATAATTAAATTTGGCTTGTAAGGAAATATTATTTATTTTTCTCTCTAATATTATACTTTTTTTTTTAAATAATTTTTCAAAAACTCAAACAAATTACAATTTATTTTTATTAATACTCCTAAATAACTTAATTATTATAGAATAAAAAAGCATTTAGTTTATGAAACAAGTACCTATAAAGTATTTGTTCTCTTAAAATTCACATCATTTTTTCTACATAACAAGTATTATAGTTCAAAATTTTTCCCAACCTCATGCCACGTCACTCTACATGAGTTAATTTAATACTCTGAAACGAGGCTTCACCTACACCTCATAGAATTTTTTTTTATGAAAAGGATAGTAGAAATAATTAGTAATCATTTTTTTTATTTATTTTTTTATTCAATAATCTCTTTATAGTTGTATCAATTGTAACACTGCGTGAATAGTAGAATTGTTATTTTTCAAATAACCAATGAGAATTTCTTGCATAAGTAAAGCAATTTTTGTGATACTTTAAGTAGTAAATAAGTAATTTTTATGATTATATTTTTATAGAAAAAGAATCCTTATACATTTCTTTATACATAAGATAAAGAATTCTTTTAGTATTCAAATATAATTCAACAAGAATAATTCTTGCATAATAAATAAAGCGATTTTTGTAATACTGTAAGTAGTAAATGAGTAATATTTATAATTATTCTTTTATAAAGTGTGACGTGGCAAAATTTGCTTCACAATTTTTGCACGTCACTGTCGACGCCCCTATTCTGAAACCAATTAGTGTTCTTAATGGGATCCTCGCATAACCGAAATCTTCGTGTGTTTTAGAAACGACCAACGGTAAACCAGAGAAGGAGGCACACACCTAGACCAGAAATGTAGCGTGCGTACGAGTGAATGTAATGATGTAAGTGTCGAAGCGTCGGCACGTAAGAATGATCCGGGAGGTAAGGTAGGGTCCAGATAAACCGTTTGCGCACAATTAGGTGATCGGACGAGGGACGAGGGGATACCGACCCAAGGGTCAGGGAGCAGAGCGCGAGACGGAAAGGGCGGAAAAAAAAGGCAGTAGAGTTTCGACCATCGAGAGAGAGAGCTATCGAGCGCGAAGAGAGTGTCTGCGCCATTTTTGCTGTCTCGTTTTCGTGGCCGGTACTCGAGACGAGCATCTCGTTGGCGATTCCTTTTTCCTAGGGCGTACGCGGAGATCGGGAAAGGGGTCAAGCTGTACGACGGGAAAACGCGACAAGTGTGTGCAGGAGAGAAAGTGACGGCACCTGAGGTATCGTGAGAGCGAGCGAGAAGAGAGGAGAAATAGGGCTGATCCAAGCCTGCTTGGCCCTGAGCGCTGGTTGCCCCGCCGACGAGACGTCCTCCTCTGACAACCCTAGCCAAGCCGAGAAGGAGGGAGCTTTACGCAGCCGGGGAGCAGGATCAAGGGACTCCGGATCGTCAACTTCCCGGACCACCATTCGCGCCGACACAGCCGGCTCGCTCGCCTGCGAGAGACGAGTAGCATAAGTCAAGGTACTGTGAATAAGCTAGCGGGGACACAACAGGGGAGGGAAAACATCGAGAGTCCATAGCGAGGGCGAGAGCCACGAGCCGAAGATAGGGAGCGTGTCGAGTGCGCCCCGGTCGGGCCTTCATCGAGACGCAGAGACGGGCACGTTGTGCCAGTGGGTGTGAGCGAGAGAGAGAGAGAGAGGAAGAGAAGGACGCGAGAGATCGAGAGCGAGTGAGTAGTCGCATAGCCGTGGTGTAAGGGCGGGACGTATCGAGAGCCGGCTTCGGGACGCTATGAGTTGTAAGGCGTGTTTGTGACCGTCTCCGGTCGCGACGGCAATCCACGCCCGGGACCTATAGGTTACGCCGAGTGTGAGTATGGGGGTGTGTAGGTATAGACAGGTAACCACGCCGAGGGGACCTGATCCCAGACCGAGAGTAGTGTGAGAGGGGAAGTGGGTGTAAAGGCGCGTGAGTGTTTGTGCGTGTGAGCGGACTAGCGTGGCTCTTCGAGCGCACCACTGGCGTTGTGGTGGCGATCGAGGGCCTGCGCCATAGCATCGGGACCGAGAGGAGGTACGTGAAGTGATTGTAGATAGCGGTTGTGTTTATTTCAATAAATCTGTAAAATAAAGTCAACATCGCCTTTTGTGTTCATTTGCCCAGACGTGAATCCCCTTTTGAGACAGGTCCAGTGAAGGGGCGAGTAGGGAGAGCGTTGTCGAGCGGAGACGTACGAGAGAGAATAATTTCGATATTTTCTCTCCAACGGTAAGTCACCTTGGGGAATGAAAAATATACGTTATAAAAGAAAAGGATTCTTACGCATTTCTTTATACATTTGATAAAGAATTCTAATATGATGGACATTCGCGATCACCTCAATAAATCAATAAGTAAGTACTCTTTTTGATTGCTTTTAGGAAAAAATAATTCTGAAAGGATTCTTATTTAATGTATATTGTAACCTTTCTGCGTATTCGCTCCGAGCCGATACAGAGGTTACGCCCCCTCTAGCCAAAATCAGGCAACATTTCTTGCATGTAAACAAACGGTTTAGAACATATATACATACGTACAGCTGCTTGTGATTGGCACTTGGCAAGCTAGAGAGAGAACGACGATCCTCTCCTGCTGTCTTATTCAGCCAATCACAAGCAGCTATACGTGTGTATATATGTTCTAAACTGTTTGTTTACATGCAAGAAATGTTGCCTGATTTTGGCTAGAGGGGGCGCACCTCTGTATCGGCTCGGAGCGAATTGGGTAGGGTGTTCAGCAGACGATCTTTATAAAAAAAAATGTCCATTCTCTCTGGTATTCCTTTTTTTTACTTACTTGAATTCGGTGAATGTAAAAATAGACTACAGATTGACATTAACTGAAAAGATTTTATTAGCCAGTAAAATTGCCATGGTGTAAAGTGACGTATTTGTTTTATCTTTGTTGCGTGAATAGAGTAATTGCTTTAATTTCTTTGCACACATCAATGTGGATGCAGACTAATAATACACAGCAAAGTTGAGATAAGTTTAAATTCTTGAGAAAAGGTATTTTGTACTCTGAATTGTGAATACTTTGTGCTTTGTTTGATTATTTTAGATTTAATTCAAATAATTGAGATTGGCGATTCGTCAACAATGCTCAATCCCTCGACTATATATTAAGCTCCTAGTAAAATAAAATGCGTGTGTACATTTATACATACTTTCTTCTGGACAATTGTATAAGGAATTAATCAGCTGTTAATGTATTGAAGGATATGAAAAAAAAAAAAGAAAAAGAATATTTAAAGTGTGAAAGACATTTAACCAATTAGACAACTTAGACAATTACAATTATCAAGTAACCAGGCTTTTTTTCCATATTTCAGATGCAAACATTTTTCACTGGTAATAATTACAGGATCACTCGACACATGCTTCGTTCCCTGTCAACTATATGTACAAACTGTAGTTTATACTACAAGGGCTCTAAGTATTTTTCACTGATGTCATTAAATTTGATCATGGAGTAGTAAGTAATGAAAATATTCATACTCCATTTAGTGCAAATTTGGCATTAAAGTAAATCGATCTCAAATTAAAAATACAACTTGTTATTTTTTTTTTCCACATCTATGTTATATTATTCCTGTACAGTTTTTAAAACATGAAATGTAAAACAATATTTTATCTTTATAAAATTCTCTTGCATTTAACTCGCTTATACCTAAAAACTGAGTTTCAAAATACTTATATCATTTTTTTTTTTTTAATGATTGGTGTGGTCTCAAGAAATCCTAAGGCTGTTTGATTTTGGCAACGTGTTGATGCATAATTTTGTATCTTTTCCGCATTTTTTTGCCGCATCGCTTAGTTTCATCCATTCAAGCATTGAATTAATTTTGTGATACGCAGAACGTTTCTCGATCGAGATTCGAATTCGAATTAGAAATTTGAATTTCTTTGGAATTGTTTTCTTGTTCAAACCTATGATAGCCCTATCGGTAACATTCGGTCTTTCCACTTTAGGTAGTTCCTCAGGATACTTCAAATCACATAATCCTGGTGAATTATTTTCTTCAAGCTTCTTTTTGAACAGTTCGATTATTTCACTACCAATACTGATTATATTTATGGGTAATTTTTTAGCAGATAGTAGAACTATTTTGAAGTCATTAGTCAATGTGTTGATTTGCTATTAACAATATAGTCTTTGTTTGGTAGCATATGCACGACAATCTGCAAATTATATTAAACAATGTCATCGGTACCTGTATGAACTTGCTATCTTCATCAACAGTATCATTGAGTTGGATTCTTTGGGATTTTTCAAATGAGTCAACCTGCAAAATTAATTTATTTAGTTTGGAACGTTATAATTTTTTTTTTTTTTTAATAACTTTTAGACAATAGAAATTTAGAAAAAATATTTTGCTGAAATTGTGTTTAACTGAAAAAATATTCTCTACTCAAGGGGTATGATTTGTCTACACTGAATAAAGTCAAGAGATGGCTGGTACATGACTGTTTCAAGTGCTCTTGAAAATCGAACATTATATACGATACCTTGTAACTGAAAATTGATATTTCATGTTAAACACAAAACAGAAAAACGGTGAGTCACACCGCAAGATACGTGAGAGAAGAGTAGTAAGTCGAGGCAACTAGCACACTAAGCCACGATTGGCTCAATTAATATCCACATCGTCCCAGCATTTGAGCATTGAAACAATAACGAATTTTGATGATGAATCATACTAACTGATGGAGAAATTGTACGAGAGGTTGTAGTGCACAAGCCTTCTATGCTTTTGAACCTATGTTATAGCACAGGTAGTCACTAGTCACTGAAAAAACATTACCCACTGTGATCCCAGAAGCTAAGAATCTGTGTTATGATGAAAGTGACCATCCGGATGATGACTCCAAAACAAGGGGATTCAAGTACTATTTCAGAAGTATATGAAAAAATTTAATTTTTTATACTGAAGAAAAATCAGCTGGGCTTTTTCAGGTGAGCTTATACATGTATAAAGACGTGTAAATGTCAGAAGGTTTTCATGGATGTCTACCAGCTCGTCTCTTGACCAAATAATGAAATTTCTGTTCTCTGTTACGTTGCCTGTACACTAGACGGCCAGATATTCATGACTCCTCCCACGAGTTCAGTGATGCTGAAGTCATATACTGAAGTACATGATTTTAGTGTCACTGACAAATATTTGACTGTGTAGTGAAGGTCAGGCGACGAAAGCTTAAATTCACTCAGCTGTAGGAAAGCACTGAGGTGCAGTGATTGACACCGAAGACATATTCGTGAGATAGAAATAGAAACTTGAAATTCAATACATTGTCAATATTTAAATTTATCTGTTGACTCTATAGTGCATTTTCTTTTTTTCCGTTTGGGAAATTTTTTATTAGACATTTATCAATCTCTTCCGACACACCGAAAATTTCGTCTTGCTGGTTGTAATCTTCGAATTCCTATAAAAATTTTGCGAATCAATAATGCATACAAATAGTTATAATTCTGATATTTAAAGTATCAGCATAATAAAATTGTTAGATGTGTATATGGCCGATTCCACTAAAACTTGCTCAGACGATGTCTCCGACTCTAATTCACATGAAGGTATGAAATCGAATCAAGTAAAAGTATATATATATATGTAAAAAGTTGATATCGTTCTGGTTATAATCTTCAAAACAGCATTCAAAGTCATTTTTACCGTAGAATCACCCATATACATCATATTCATGGTTACCTTCAACGAGCTATGCATAACCGATGCCTCAGGTGATATTATATTTTTTGAGTGGATTGTACTGACTGATATAGTTTCAGACGACGAACTAGTCTAAAGTAAACATTAAAGTGTAAGAAATTAAACCTTTTGTTAACATTACATACAATAAAAACTATATGCGAACCAATATGATGGATATTTATATATTACCGCACTAGAGGATAAACTTTTTTTATTTCTGTTATTCTCTCTCTCTTTACATAACAAAATTTTATTTGAATCAATTTCTCCATCAACAAGATTATTTTTCGTCGGTGAGATTTTTTCTTCCACAACTCTTTCACCTTTGCTGGTCTTTTCATGCGCTGCATTTTCACTCTGCGGTTCTTCACTATCGTTGCTAGTTCTATGATTACGTGAATTATTAATGTTGGTAATTCTAAATTTACCATTTTTCAATCCAACATTAATAAATGCGGGGCAACCGCATTTTTTAGATCTGAAAAGAAATTTGATACCATGAACAAATGATTACGTAATATTGTATTTTTAAAAATATTCTTATTAATTTGCCTATAATGTTAAATTAAACGAAGAGTTTTAATTATTACCATTAAAAAGTAGATGAATCCAAGCAATTAAGACCAAGCTTTTACATGTAAAGAACACCTGTAAATTAGACATGCCTAAAAAATCATCTCGCAATTTTTATCCATATTGATATTTGTATACTACACTCAAAATAACTATTATGTGAGCATCACAGTATTTAAAAATCATTATTCACATTATTTAATTCATATAATTTTTTATACCTGCATTTTAAAGTTAGGACTAAAATTCTTCACTCAATTCATTATTTTTTGTATACATATTTTTTCAACTTACTTGCTGATTTCTGGTCTTTTTCCACTTCCATCAGGAATGTAAGTTCCAAACCACTCACAAACAAGATTAACCCATAAATAAGACCAATTGGGATCAATGTCTTTCCCAGAACTTCTAGCAGTGATGTATTTAAATCGAAGTGTTTCTTCCAATTTTTTTATTTCGTCTAAGAAGGCCTGGTATGAACAAAACTCGTGACCTTTTTCTAGCGACTGATCCATTATATTTCTAAAAGTAGATAAAAAAACTATAGGGTAATTGCGTGTGTGCGCGATCAAAAGATAATATACATGTATATGAGCAATTTTGAGCTCGTTTTTATTTTATGTACAAATGTGATTCAACGGACAGATATTTCAACATAAAGCCCCTATTTTAAAGAGATTGCAAATATCTATCTGTCTAAGGCATTTGTACGTAGCGAAATAATTCAGTGATAGGCAACATGTACTACGTTAATACATGATTCACGTGCAGCTATTAAACGTCATCGGTCTTGCATTAATATAGGTAATGTCGGCGAGTCGAAAAATCTAATGAGCTTTAAGGATCTTTCGTCTGGATCCGCAATTTCGCTGGAAAAATTAAAATTATTATTGTACGTACCGTATCGATTGTTCAGAAAGATCTTTAAACATCGTTACTTGCAGTTGCCTTCGTTAATTCAAGCCCAGAACTTTTTTTTTGTAGTTTTCTTAAAATTTCCTTTTTGCAGTCACGTGTAATAAGTAGTACAACTTCGTAGCTCACACGTGTCCTCAGAATCTGCTTGATTGCAAGACGGAAGTGAAAGACGTAATTAAAGCTGATATTCCGATTTCTCACTATTTACTATTTTTTCTAGTGCTTTTCAGTGCACTGTTCGCTTACTACCGGTAGAGTGGGTATGAAGAAGTGTGGCTAAAGTGTCTGAAAGTCACTGATGGACTCCGACATTTTGAGGACTAACTGAAAAAACAAGCCAATCGGAAATGTGTACATGTATGCGTGTAAATCTGTGTTTCTCTCACTATACGACCACAAAAAATAGCGTCTTCAGCCATACTCTCTTGTACCTACCCAATACGCATAACGATTATTATATGTAGACAATAAGAATTCTGGAAAAATTCTTTTTTTCAAAAAGTAATAAAAAAAAACACTTATTTAAGTCTTCAAGTAAACACGAATGTCCGCTTCATTTGAAGTCTTAAAGAATAATTTTTTTCACTGTAAAAATATTCCTGTAATTAATCAAGAAGAGCAAAATAAGAATACTTTTGGAGAAGTACCTTCATTCAGTGTGAATTAAAAAAAAATATTTTCAATTATATCTTTATCACCTCAATTCATAAAAAAATATTTACAATAATAGTAAAAAATTTCTGACTACAGGACGCGAACTTGATCCATTAGATTAGAAAACATGTACCTTCTTGACTTGACTGAAGAAAACTATATACTTGGCTTACAATTTATATTTGTATAAGGTACAAATATCACGCATCTAATTTTATTTCCGTTACATGTTACTTCAACTTTATCAAAAAATTAATTTTTATTTTTGTTGACTAACTAAATATAAACATTCGTGTCTTTTGGAAATAATGTTTCTTTTCTTCTATTCTACTTTCAGGATTACAATTTATGTTATTTTTTTCAAGTTGAGTTTGATTTTATTACGTGCTTTGTAATAGTTTGTTAGCAAATTATTAAATAAATACATAAAATCAATTAAACTATACGTATTTGTAAACTATTTAAGTACATCTAACAAAAAAAAGTATACGATACTTATACCGTGTTTGGAGGCTACATCACTTTAATTATCTAGTAAAACATCAGAATAATTGAAGAATACTAAAAAAAATATTTTATTAGTTGCTTATAAGAATTTTTTCAGATTTTTTTTGAGTGTATTACAATTCTTTTATCCTTAAGACACAATAACATTATTAACTGTTATTTTCTATAGTTTTGTTGAATTTATTAAGAATTTGTTCTAAAAACTGTTCGATTTACACAAAAAAATTGATACTTTTGTAACTGTTCTCAAAGCCTGTCAAAATGATTTCGTAAGAACATAGAAACTTTATTAAATGTTGTTTCATGTAAAACTCAATTTAAGTAATTTTATTTTT
>NW_019384275.1:1708493-1718529 GCF_000648655.2 Copidosoma floridanum | reverse complement strand
AATAAAAAAAAATAATAAAAAAAAAAAGTTAAGAATTTAAATATTGGTAATAGGGGGTTATGATGCGTTGATTACCTGAAATTGAACAGAGGTTAATAAATGAAGAAAACCAATTTAATGGGAAAAAGCCAGCGGCACAAAAAACCCAGATTTATTGAGAAACGAAAGCAGATACAAATTGATGAAATTGATAACGAATGAGATACAAAAATGCGGAATTTCAAATGCGGACTGGTCTTGTATGCGTAAATGCGGATGTGTATGATTGTACGGAAGAACTTACTGGTAACGACTTCCGGTGTGTGAGTATGCGAGGAATTAATGAAGGCAGGAATAGGATTCCCTTGCGAACCAGCGGGCAGGCATGTAAACAAACATTGCTTTTCAGATTCAGACGGTATGAAAAATTTTAGATGTTTCCTACATCTGATTAAAAGTGAGCTATATATTGTCATTAGGGTCCCATTACAGCACTCCATTTTAGTGACACATTAGAAGAAACATAGACGTACAAAGGATAGACTGCTTATTGATAAACCCAAACTAGTGAAGTATATGAATCTGACTGAGCCTACGGGCGATGATGAATAAAAAAAAATTGAAAAAAAAAAGTATATGTATTCCATATAGTCTACGGTATATAGGAGTATTATCAGAGATAAGTAGGGAGATTACCAGTGCCTATGTTGAAGAGAGTGCCAATGTTTCGGCGCTGATTTAAGCGCCAATCAATCGTGGCCAGCAGAGAAACCATGCTCACGTTTTCTATTGACTGGCGGCTTGTTGGCTCGGCTCGCGGGGAGAGGTAAGGGGAGATGAGTGAGGGAGATTCTCCAGACCAGGTTCAAATCACCTTAGTGGAGGTAAAAGATGCCTTTTTTTGTATTAACCTCTTTATATTAGCTCTTCTAACAGCTTTTAAGCAGGAAAAGTTTTAAAATTCACCGAGTATGTAAGTAGATAGTAATTAAATACGTTTAAACGACTGATACACGGACTCTTATAAGAACTTAAATAACTAATTACATGAGATCTTATGTAAGTTCTTGGTTGATAGGCAAATGTAAGATCGTGTACAAGTTCTGACATAAGTTCTATTTAAAGAACTTATATGAGAACTTACATAAAAACATATGTAAGAAATTATGTAAGAAATAACATAAGAAATTACATACGAACTAGTGTAAGAACTGATGACAAATATTTAGCTGGGTTGGCTGGCGGCTTGTAGGCTCGGCTTGCAGGGAGAAGTAAGGGGAGATGAGTGAGGGAGACATGAGAATCTAAATGTGTGTGCATCGGTGATGGAGAGAGGAGAAGCTAAACCTATATGTAAATGCATACAACGGGCTATATATCTATAGCTATAGTTTTACACACTGCTCATACGGAAAAGAGCTGCGCGTAATACTTTTCTTGCTTTTCCTCCCTAAAAGAAAGATAAGCTTTTTAAATGCAGTTGATCATTCGTTTAACTATAAAACAAAAACATAATTGTCACAATTTTTTTTCATTTTTCAAAAAATGACAAGCTCAACGGAATTAGTTTATTATTTTGCTTTATTAATAAACGAGCGCCTTTATCCCAATAATCCAGTGCGCTAAATTGTTCTTCACCGTTATGATGAGTGAAATTATTGAATAATAAATGAAGGCATTCACCACAACGACAAGGTACGCTCAAATATTTTTTGTACTGAGTAATATTACTTACAAATATACTGAACACCTTTACCTGGACGCCCCTTTGCACTGACATCTTTATTTGTTAATTTGTATTTTTTTCCATTAATGCATAGCTTAACGGCAATAATACGATAAAGCTTAAACTAAATCTCAAGCTTCGAAACTTTACAATAAACATATGTAACTTTTAGTCTCATTACATCCTAAGCGTTAATAGCTCAGATGGCTAGAGCAGGGGGGTGATTTTCGTTTTGCGGCTCCGGGTTCTAATCTCACATGACCCAACTTTTTTTTTCTTTTTTTTTATTCTAACAATACTTTAAATGTTTCATACTTTTTTTTTTTTATTACTTACGTATTTTGTTTTACCAGTAACAAAGAAGATTTTTTTTTTCCAATATTGGTACACGATCCAAGAAAATTTTTTTTTCATTCATGGCTGAAAAAATTATTTGACGCATCAAGTAAAAACTTTTTAAGTGCAGTTGATCATTCATTTAACAACTAAAAGAAAAACATAATTGTCAAGTTATTAAATTTTTTTTTTTTCATTTTTCAAAAAATGACAAGCTCAACGCAATTAGCATATTATTTTGCTTTATTAATGAACGAACACCTTTATCCCAATAATCCAGTGCGCTCAATTGTTCTTTAATGTTATGATAAGTAAAATTATTGAATAATAAATGAAGGCATTCACCATAAAGACAAGGTACGCTCAAATATTTTTTGTACTAAGAAATATTACTTACTAATATACTGAACACCTTTACCAGAACTCCCCATTGCACTGACATCTTTATTTGTTAATTTATATTTCTTTACCTTTAATACATAGCTTAACGGCAATAATACGATAAAGCTTAAACTAAATTTCGAGCTTCGAAACTTTTCGATAAACATACGTAACTGTTAGTCTCATTGTAACCCTATTGCGCTGCGGGCCTAGAGCCTCGGTGCACACAAACACAACGATTCCGCTGTTGGTGTGGTTGTTGGTCCAGTGCCACACCACACAACACTTACAAGAAAGCTGATGCTGTGGTTGCTGGCTTTGAAGCCTCGCCGCACACACTCAACAGGGAGTGCTTCTGCTGCAGCTGCAGGTTGAGAGCCGCGCTGCACGTTATCCTCCAGAACGCTGTTGCTGTGGTTGTTGGTCCCGAGCCGCATAACACACCTCAAGCAGTCCAAGCTGCGCCTGCTGTCAACGACGCTGGCCGCCCACCATAAGATAGTGTATGTTTTTTCACAGGTTTGATCATATCTAATGCAGTTAAAGTGTGCCTTTAAAGTGATAACTGTTTTAACTCAAGCGTAAAGACTTTAAGCTTAGATTAAGCTTCGTACCCTAGTTTGCCACAGTTCAGCATAGTTGTTTATTGTTCTTACATCAATTATTGTACTTAATTATTTCAAAATGGAAAAATTTTACAAGTCGCAGATTAAACTTTACACTGACATAAACAACTGTTTTGAAAATTTCAAAAAATTAGGTCGTGAAAAAATGAACCGTGGAAGAGCAGAGGCTCATCTAGTTGCGCTAGACGATTATTTAGCTGAGTTTCGTGACAATCACAAAGAGATAGTAGGAATTGCTAGAGACGATGAGTCGCACGCGTATTTTACTTCCAAAATATTCGAGAAAACATTTGATATCCATTACCTTGTTAAATGTGATTTCGCGGAATACCTAAGAGTTTTGACCGCCGCTGAAAATGCCCAAAACCCAGGGGGGATAAACCCGCTCCCCTCCAATGTAGTAATCCAACAGAATAGTGGTTCCTTCCTTTCTCGTATCGAACTTCCAACCTTCTCAGGAAAATTTTCAGAATGGGAAGGGCTCATAAAAGAGATACTTTTCGCTCATTAGTCCACAGGAAGGAAGATATCGAAAATATTGTCAAGTTTCATCAATTGCTTACTCATTTGACTGGTGAAGCCCCCGTATGATCAATATCCCGTAGCTTGGCAGTCGTTTATTGATTATTACGACAGTCAACGTCGCATTGTAAATAGTCATCTTAGTAGTATCTTAAGTTGTAAACCAATGAAGTCTGAGAATGGCTCCAAGCTCAAGCGAGTATGCAAGGAGATGTTAAATCCTATGGAGTCCTTACAAGCTTTGGGTCGTGACTTGGATACCGGCGATCTCTTTATTGCACTCATTGTTAGCAAGTTCGACTCAAATACAAATAAAGACTGGCAAAGGCACTTGGGAAGTGATGCTAGCCCACCTTTAATTGATAATTTGAAAAAATTTCTAACCGCTCAAGTCATAACTTTAGAAGCTTGTGAGAATTTAAACACTAGCTCGAAAGCCCAATCTTACAAGCTCCAAAGCAAACCCATTTATGCCGTCTCCCATCAGTCCAGCATCTCAGAGTCTACAGTCGAGTCCAAAGTAAAACCGAAAGGGGTCTCTCTTTGTTTAGTTTGCAGTGGGGATCATCCCCTTGGGAAGTGTGAGCAGTTCAAGGCCTTTTCTATAGAATCTAAGCTAGCCCTAATTGTTAAAGAGTTGTTGTTTTTGTTTTTGTTTTTGCTTTTCAATTGCCTTGGAAAACATATAAAAAAAGATTGCAAATCTAAGTTTAGTTGCTCAATTTGTAAGAAAAAACACCACTCTCTTTTGAATAAAGATGATGCACCTAGTCCAGGCTCCACTAAGAACTCACATGAACAAATTTCAGGTACAGACCATCCTACAGTGTCGCACCGTATTAAGAATCTAAACTCCAGCAAGTCCAGTAGAACAGGTGTACTCTTAGCCACCGCTCGAGTTACCTTAATCGATCCAACAGGCATTCGTTTAATGGTTAGAGCTTTAATAGATCAATGTTCACAGTGCTCTATCATTTCTGAGGCTACTTGCTCTCTTCTGAAGCTAAAACGTCAAAGATCCAATATACCAATAAGCGGTTCTGGGGATTCTATTGTTGGAGTTGCGAAAAGTATAGTTTCATTTAGACTACAACCAAGATTTCTTTCCCAATTTGAATTGATAGTGAACGGTAAAGTATTAGCCCGAGTTTCGTCTTATAAACCTCCATGTAGACTGCTAGATTCAGAATTGAGTTTCATTCATGGGTTGGAGTTGGCCGATCCCCTGTACACAAACTCCGATTGTATTGATCTTATCCTTGGAGCTGACGTGCACGCTCGCATTGTAGAAGGCTCCATAAATCGAGGAAGAGCTGATCAGCCTATTGCTACTTTGACTCTGTTAGGTTGGATTTTCTCAGGCCTCTTCGGCAAAATTGACTCCTCAACTCATCCTGCGTCATTACATTGCGCTAATGACGATCAGCTGATACCCTTGTTACAAAGATTTTGGAAAATTGAAGAGCCTCCTCGCTGCTCTAATGACCCCTTGCCCCCTGACGAGGCACTCTGTGAGAAGTTTTTCAATGGCACTCACTCACGTGACAAGTTAAGTCGTTACATAGTCAGGCTACCGTTTAAGACAGATCCTACTCCCTTCTTAAGATCTCGAGCTGACTCTAAATTTATTTCGTCTTCAGCATTGAAATCTCTTGAGCGTAGACTTTTAAATGATCCTGATTTAGATTAAGCTTACAAGTCCTTCCTGAAAGAGTACCTTGAGCTACACCACATGACCCCATTCAAGGCTAAGGACGATTCAGAATGTTGGTTTTTGCCACATCATTGAGTTAAAAGGATGACGAACTCCGATTTTAAATTACGAACGGTATTCAACGGATCAGCTAAGACTTAAAATGGTTGTTCATTAAACGATGTGCTACATATTAGACAAAACCTATTGCCAAACTTGTCTGATTTAATCATCCTCTGGAGAAACTATCGATATGCCTTTTCCGCTGATCTAGAGAAAATGTTTAGGCAAGTTTGGATCGATGACAGAGATAAGAAGTTTCAGTGCATCCTCTGGCGCTCGCAGAGCTCCTTCGTGCACAAATTAGGCGTTATCCAACAACAAGCCATTAGAGCTGCCCTTGGTCTACGCAACTCTACTCCAAACAGAGTTGTCTACGCTGAATCCAAAATCCCCCCCTTACCCTTAAGACAAGAAAAACTAGCTCTTAATTACATCACCAAATGTCTCTCAATAGACAACCACTCCTCCATTTCTTCAATCACCACACTTCTTCAAAACGCATCAAATCCAAACTGCACTAGATTCCTTAACCACCCCCTTATACTCGCCCTCAACAAACTCTCCCCACACAAGTCTCACATCTACTCCAACTCAGTACCCCCTTGTTTTTTTTTCTCTATAGAGAGCCAACAATTCATGCCCCACATCATTTTAACAAAAGGCTCTGTCATCAACAAAGCTCTTGACCCACAATCAGAATTTCTGCACCAATTTAGTAATATCATCTCTACTCACACCCCATTCTACACTAACGGCTCCAAAATTAACACTACATCCAATACTGGCCGGGCCTTTCACTGTCCCTCTCCAATCAACTATACAATCAAAGGCTGCTTATCTCCACCAGCCTCTATATTCACGGCAGAGGCTCTTGCTATTTACCTTACCCTCGTCTGTATATCCTCCAAAGATCTTAACAACGCAATCATCTTTACTGATTCACTCAGCAGCCTCGAATCCTTAGCTGACACATCCCCCCTAAACGTATCACCCCATGTAACCATTCACCGTATCAAAAAAATCCTCTACGAACTACACTCCTCAAACATTTCAGTCATCCTAGCCTGGATCCCCAGCCACAAAGGCATCCCGGGCAACACAAAAGCTGACCTACTTGCAAAAAAAGCCATAGCCGATGGCCTACTACTGGACTACCCTCTCCCTTTCTCAGATTACCAAGCCCTATTCAACTCAAAAATCTCCTCAAAATTCATCCAACTTCTTAAAGATGACGACTCTGGAAAAGGTCTTTTCTACTTCGACATCAGCTTCAAACCCTCCGCAAAACCCTGGTTCTATTCTCTCCCCCTGTCAGGGGACCAAGTTACATCTTTCAGCAAAATGCGTTCCAACCACTACAACCTGGCCTTCAGCCTTCATCGCAAAAACCTCATCCGAGACCCCAACTGCCAATGCGGCAATGACATTGAAGACCTAAACCATATTTTTTGGTCCTGCGAACGCTTCAACCCCCAACGAGCTCCTCTCCTCAAAATACTCTCCAAACTAAAGCTATACCCTCCCTACACAATAAACTCCTTCCTCTCAGCCACCCCATCAGTCAAACTCATTTTAATTCTGCACAACTTTCTCCGCAAATGCGATATTTCTCTCTAAATTCATCGTACCACTACCTACTAATGTACTAGACCCAAGCTCATCTCCCACTGTATTACTTTACTTCCCAAAAATCATCCCGACACGGCATTCTTCACACCCACCCCTACATATACACCCTCTAACCCCTGAAATGCACTTACATTTTGTTTCTAAACCGCGCACCCTATCACGTCCCACAGTCCGCGCCCATCGAGTCTTCGCGCACTTTAGTCCAGTGCGATGAGGCGAGGTTCACCACTTTGCTTCACTCACGGCGGAGGGCGCCAAGATCCTTCCCGCTGGGCGCGGGCTAGCGAGACGTTGGGATCAGTTTCGTTAATAGCCGTTCGGATTACGCTGCTAACAAGCAGCCAAACTGAAGCCACCAAAACCCCCTAAGAAGATGGAGGAAAAGCTATCCTACGGTGCGAGAGAGACCGCTGCATAATAACCATAGAGATTGGCAGCGTTGGGTTAGGCGGATTCAATATCAGACCTTTTTCTCTAGATCGTATATATAGCTATACGATCTAGGGAGAATGTTCCGTCAACCAGACAGCACAGCAGTGAAGGGGCATTGCCAAAGACGCGCGAAAATTAAAAATTGTAATATTATAACTTAAGTGCCTATCACCCAAAGACCCGGGGTGCTAACTGGCCTCTCTATTAAATAATAAAGTATTAATTGATAGCACAAGCGCCTATCACCCAATGTCCCGGGGTGCTTACTGGCCACTCCTAAAAATAGATAATTATCAATAATTAACACAAAAGCCTATTACCCAATGACCCGGGGCGCTTACTGGCCACTCTGTTAAATAGATAATTATTAATAACACAAGCGCCTATCACCTAATGACCCGTAGCGCTTACTGGCCACTCTTTTAAATAAATTATTATTAGTAAAAAACACAAGTGCCTTTTACCCGATAAGCTGGGGCGCTTACTTGCTACTCGGTTAAATAGATAATTATTATTAACTAACACAAGCGCCTATCACCTAATGACCTGGGGCGCCTACTAGCCACTCTTTTATATAAATAATAATTAACAAACAACACAAGCACCTAACACCTGATGACCCTAGGNAGCGCCTATCACCTAATGACCTGGGCGCTTACTGGCCACTCTATTAAATAATATAATATTAATTATAAACATAAGCACCAATCGCCTGATAACCCATGGTGCTGTTTGTATTTAATAAACATTTTATTATTTAATAGAGCAGCAAGTAAGCGACTTGTGCTATTAATTAATAATTTATTGTTTAATGACGCGACCAGTGAGCGCCCCAAATCATCGTGTGATGGGCGTTTGTATTAGTCCTTAACATTGTATAATCCAATAGATTAGCCAGTGAGGATCTCGAGTCGTCAGGTGATAGGCGCTTGTGTTAATAGTTAATATTTTATTATTTAATAGAGTGGCCAGTAAGCGCCCCGGGTCGTCAGGTAATAGGCGCTGGTATTAATGCTTAACATTTGATCCTACAACAGTGCAGCCAGTAATCGTCCCGGTTCATCGAGTAATATACGCTTGTATTATTGCTTAACATTTTATTATTCAATAGAGAAGCCAGTAAGCGCCCCGGGTGATCGGATAATAGGTGCTTGTATAACTGCTTAACATTTTATTACTTAATATAGAGGCAAGTAAGCACCCCCAGTCATCGGATTATAGGTGCTTGTATTATTGCTTAACATTTTATTATCTATTAGAGCAGCCAGTAGCATCCTGGGTCGTCAGGTGATAGGCGCTTGTGTTAATAATTAATATTTTATTATTTAATAAAGTGGCCAGTAAGCGCCCCAGGCCATCGGATGGTAGGCACTTAAATGATTGCTTAACATTTTATTATTCAATAGAATAGCCAGTGAGCACCCTGGATCATCGGGTTATAGGTGCTTGTATTATTACTTAACATTTTATTATCCAATAGAGCAGCCAGTATCGCCCCGAGTCATGGGGTGATGGGCGCTTGTATAACTGCTTAACATGCTATGCGTTAAGTGAAGTAACAGGGATGGTCGTAATTAGATAGGGTTAAATCATATATATATTGAGAGTACACATATAGGGGTACCTTGTGTGTGTGTGTGCACTAGAGCGTTGGGGGGTAAAATTAGAATGGGTCTGCGCGAGAATGGAATTTGTAAGGGACGCGCACCGGGACGGTGGCGCTTGACGGGGTCTGAGAGTGGGGTTTCGCTGGAGAGGAGCTCGGAAAAGAGAGCTCGTGAGAGTAGTTAGATTGGCTCGCCTCCGAGTCGACGACGTTGGCAGCAGTACAAGGGGGCCCTGTGCAATCCACTCGTTTGTCTGATTGTCGCTGGGAATCGTTTAGCTACGTTGACATTATTACAGATTGCTGCACAGTAAAAAGAGTAAGTGTTCCCTTCGATTTCCGATATCGTTTTCTCATCAACTTTAGTTGATGAGTTCAGACCAAAAAGGCGGAAATCCCTGGTTGCTTAATTGATCAACCAAGTGGTGGCCTTAGGTCAGCGATCGGATACGAAGGAGACTTTTTTTTTGTGTATGTTGAGTCTCCCGGTGTGCGTGATTTAGTTTGGAGGAGTTTTTCTCCGGTGTTTCCTTTGCCTTAGAAGCCATAGTTTTCTTTTAACGGAGTGTTTATTGTGTTTGGGGAAGAATCGGATTTGTTTGTTTTTTAAGCTCGATGACAAGCGTTGATCTCACTTTGTGGGATCATTTAGTTAGTGGGTAGAAATCCCCGGGTCTTAAGTCAACCGAGAGATGACCTTCTGACCGCTTTTTGTGTCATTCTTAAAGGTTTTTATTTATTTTTTATTATAAGTTTTTGATTAAATCGGCGACGCTCTCGTGTAACGATCCGCACAGTAGTATTGACTGTATGTGTGCTCAAATTCTGTGCCCCTACCTTGGTTAATTTTTGATTTTTGATTTTTGCATATTACATTCATAAAGAATTGGAGGTATTCAACCGTGGTACGTTTTGATTTTACACGCGACGCTTTTCTTCTAATATATAGCGATCTTATACATATGCGTCTTACTATTATTGTTCGAACTTTGGAACTCTCCTGTTGAAGAGTCGTATTTGGAGTTATCATAACATAGTTTTCA
>NW_019384275.1:1672227-1705117 GCF_000648655.2 Copidosoma floridanum | reverse complement strand
GATATGTTTTATTAGTTTGCAATGTAGTCAACACAGACCTCCTCTGACCAATCAGAGAGCTCCGTTAGCCCTATACCGGCGTGTTCACACAGTATGTACACACGTTCATACGATACGCTTTGAGGATCAGACCCCAGCTAAAAACTCTAAGAAATACACAGTATCCAATGTATTTCACTGCGTTTTTTAATGAGCATGCCTGAGTAAAATATGTACATACTACTCATAATTTTATTAAAAATTTAATCCTTAGAATGGTTGTCGATGTATAAACACATAACTTTCTGATGATAGTAATGCTTAGCAGTCTGCTAGCAGAAGACAAACCTATCGTTTAGTTTCACATATTAGCACAGGTATTGCTGCGATCGCTTTTTCAGCTTGTGCACGTAGCGAACAGGCGCTTGTGTTATTAATAATTATTTATTTAAGAGAGTGGCCAGTAAGCACACGGGGTCATCAGGTGATGGATGCTTTTGTTATTGGACCTTATTTGAATCTCGCGCGTGACCTCCGGTACTATTTTTTTTTTTTGATTTAGTGATTTCCCACGTCAGAGAGGTTGGGTCCTAGAGAATTCTCAAATCTGGCCGGACCTATATCCCATTACTGGAGTAGGGTCATGTGGGTTTGGCGCACTACATTCTTCTATCTCTATGGTCTATACCTACTCTGCTATAAAAGACGGATTTAAGTCGATTCAAAATTAATCGGGTTGAATCGACTTGAATAGGTCTAATTGGCTAACACTATTTGGTCGATTGAAATGAATCGGCTTTAATAGGACTTTAGAATATATTAGTTTTTAATCGACTTTAATAGTCACTAGTGTCGTTAAAGTTAATCGTCTTGAATAGGCATTTTGGATCTGGGCATGTCAATCGGTTTCAATAGGCAAAAGTGATACTGAAGTCAATGGACTTGATTGCGCATTTTGTTGTAGTTTCCTATTACTACAATAAATTTTATTTCATTGACATGAATAGAAAATTGTCAATGCACTATTCATTTTAATCGGCTTTAGTAGAAATTTTCACTATTTAAAGTCTGTCTCCCCTTTTTTCTAAATTAAATTTTTAGTAACTTTGAACATTTTGCCAACAAATTTTTCATCGTGTTTGTATTTCGATTTAGTTAAATAATGTTTGATAACTTAAATACAATCTACTAGCGAGTTTTAATCTAGTTTGTCCGAAAATATAGCAAAACAGAAAAAATAAAGTCCATAACAAAGATAACTAACTTAAAATTATTAAAAGTCACATAATATAAAGTAGATTAAAATAGACTAAAAAATCTGTTATTAAAGCCAATTATATTGCTCTCGTCCAAAATGCCGATTCAAGTCGATTGACTTTAATGCTACTTTCGTCTACTAAAGTCGATTTATTAACAAACCACATAGTTGTACGTATGGAAAAAGAGTTTTTTTTCTTAAATATAAATAAAAATAGATTTAAATACAGTTCTGATTAATAAAATTCACTTAAATTCTTTGAATATCAATTGAAATTAAACTAAAGTATATATACGATAAAATTACATTATTTGTCTCGTTTAGCTTAGTCGACTTAGTGTTAGCCTCCCGACCCAAAGGACCCGGGTTCAAATCCCCGCTACTGTAACATTTAAACTTATATAGTAAATTCATAACAACAAATTCAGGATTTTCAACAACGTATATGTGTCCAAAATAGTTGTACAATTATTCGGAGATAAAAAATTTTTTTATAATATTTATTTTTTGCATTCCCTCTAATCGGGTTGAATGGACTTGACTCATTCCAATCAATTATTCATTACCCGGCTAAAAATCGAGAATGTCACGTTAATTATTATGTGATAAATAGCGTGATTTTTGCACATCAGGTGATTATTTGCGTGATTTATTACGTGATTTGTTACAATTCGATAACGTCACGCAATAAATAACGTGATTTTTTTTGGCCGCGTAACACATTACAATCGACTTGAATCGGCGTTAATATAATTAATCGGTTCCAATATAATTTTTTGGTATCAAGATTCACCGTTGGAACCGATTAAAATTTTTTGAATTGACTTGAATCGACCTTTTATAGCATGGTATACACTAAAATAGTGACATAGTCATGATGCTGCCCCAGCGACTAAGATTGGCAGCTTAAGGAGGTTCGGGAGTATCCTGATCGGAAAGTTAGCAGGGCTCCCACGCTAGGTAGCTGGGGCCTATGTGAGTTGCCTAGGTGGTACCAAGCTAGGATTGTAATGGGGCTCTGGGTGGGCGCTAACTGAGGACAAGAATTTCCTCGTAAGCATCGAGAGATTCGAGAGCAGAGAGGTATATACATATTTATTTTTGGGGACTGCTGTATAACTGTGTATATTGCAGATTGTATGTGTGTATTAAAAAGTAAAGCAGCAATTACTGATATTAAGTATTAAATACGAAGATTAACTGAAGTTTCATTATTTTAATAAATTACTACGGGTGACAAAGAATAGCGTTTATTGTTGTTACATTTAAAAAGAGTTCGTGAGTAAATAAAATTTTGAAGCGTGGAATAATCAATGAAGTGGGAGTATTTAATAATGGGAGTAATTTGCAAATAAATTATGCTAATGAATGTCATCAAGAATTAGACTTATATGCGTCGCCTACATTAATTATTAAATTTTATTTTTAAATCTCTCAATTACTGTCATCATTATTATCATCATCATTGTAATTATAATCATCATAAAAATCATCAAATTTTTATTATTAAATTTTATTTTTATCGTTTTCAGTAATATCGTTATCACTATTATACTCCTTATTGACCTTATTGTGATTATAAATTATTGTCATCCTAATCATTATGATTTTTATCATTACGATTATTATTATTGTTGTCATTCTCGTGATTATCATCATTATTGTTAAAATTATATCCTATTTATCCTAATCATTATTATTATCATTATTATTATTGTCATCACCATTATCATTATTATCGTTAACGCCATTACTATTGTCATCATCATCATCATCATCATCATCATCATCATCATCATCATCATCATCATCATCATCATAATCATAATCATTGGTTTCTTTATAATAATCGTAANAATGTCATTAAGAATTAGACTTATATGCGTCGCCTACATTAATTATTAAATTTTATTTTTAAATTTTTTATTTTTCTAACCCTGTCCTTTATAGGTTAATTGGGATGCCAACATTGGCCCCACACAATGCCCCATTATACTGCACCATCTACCTCTATGTATTTGCCCTGTTTGGACCTACATAGATAACTGGGTAACCAATGTAGTGTAGGCCCAACATATGAAGCCCTCTTAAGCTTTCCGATCGAGAAATATCATTCAAAGGGACGTGGAAGGGGGAGTCCCCTCTGCCCGCTCAACTTGGCCCCCATTACCGCTCACCCTCTCTTGCACCCCACAAACTCAATATTTTCCTTACGTTTAACGTTTGCATTGTTTAAAATGCACTATAACATGCCTCTAAATTTTGCTCACTAAATAAACAATAATTAAACAATAATTAACTCGTAAGTAGATTTTTTCAATACTTTTGCATTTTTTAAAAAGTTATGTCCATTTAAGCGAGACAAAGAGATTACTTTCCACCAGAGCATATGTTAATTACATGATTTTTGTTTGTATAATTTTTTTTTTTTAATGACCTGTAACAAATATTGAAAAAATTCACATAAGTTCTACGTAGCTAGACTGTCAAGAAAACTATATTATTGTGATCTCTGCAATTTATTATTACTCCCGAACCTCAATTTTTTTTCCAATCGGATAAACTGCTTGCAGCGTTTGTGGAATACCATAGAGATAATATTATCTCTACGTGGAATACACCTTGAATAGCCCCTCACAAGACATCGAGCGTTTTAATCTGAGTATGAAAAAGGACCCTTAGCCTTACCTAAGAAAAGCATAACTGATGTTCGTTGAGTACCGTTAAGCGAACAATGTCTTTGACTTTACCTGTCTACCACTCAATTGATATGTGTTGAGCTAAACGTTCTTGTTAATCCCAAGAGTCGTCTGTCATAGTTCGACTTGCTTGGGTGACTTCTATCGCTCGTCAATTTCTTATCGCCATTACTTAATCCAGGATAATACCAAGTTTTGACTGCTGATATGTACAGCCGTAGACGAATAAATAATTTTACTTATGTTAGCCCCTGTGTAAAATATATGATTTTTATGCTCAATTTCGTCTTTTGGGTAAGATGTTTTACTTACACTTACAATACTTCTATCACTACTACTACTACTACTACTACTACTACTACTACTACTACTACAACTACTACTACTACTACTACGACTACTACTACTACTACTACTACTACTGCTACTACTACTACTACTACTACTACTACTACTACTACTACTACTACTACTACTACTGCTACTACTGCTACTACTACTACTACTACTACTACTACTACTACTACTACTACTACTACTACTACTACAACTACTACTACTACTACTACTACTACTACTACTACTACTACAACTACTACTACAACTACTACTACTACTACTACTACTACTACTACTACTACTACTACTACTACTACTACTACATTTATCATTACTTTCACTCCTATTATAGCCATTACAATTATTGTTCTGATTATTAATATTTTTAGTGTTTTTTAAATTACTTTCATTATTATTATTACTGTTACTGAAACTTAAATTGTGTTGTATGACTATCCACTGTCGTTTGACTTTCTGCTCTATCTCTGTTGGGTTATTCTTTTTAACTTATCTATACTATTCAAGTCTCCTGGACTTAATGCAAATAATTTTTCAGCTATTTGGTGGCTTACTTATTGGAGTTGGACTATATGCCTTTGTTGACAAGTGGCACATGACTGGATCTGTTAGAGTTGAAACCGTTTATGATATTGTTCTCAATATTTCCCTTGTCATGATTATTTCTGGTGCAGTAGTTTTTATTGTCAGTTTTGCAGGATGTGTTGGTGCATTAAGAGAAAATACCTGTCTATTAAAGTTTGTAAGTTTTTTCATAAATTCGCTTTTTACTTGTTACAAGCATTATTTACCCAAAAATAAATGGCTCCGTGGCACTATCTGGCCACACAATTTTTTACTTGAAAAAGAGTTGTAGTAGGAGGGAAGGATTGTTTGAGTATACCCATGAAGTCTTCAAGTCAGGAAATGCCTGTAAATTGCAAAATAAACATGGGGTCGTTAATTCCATTATACGCTTACTGGGATATGGTAATTTTGTAGGGGAGCCACTTTATTAGGTACTGCATGCCGTGTCTATTGCTTCCTGGACACAAATTAACTCTATTTTGACGATTTTCGAGAAAAACAGCTTTAAAAGTTGCAAAGGTACTTTTTGGCAGTGCAGCAACTGCACGTTTCTTGCTGTGGCTAACGTTAGGTACTAAGACAAGATTTTATAATTTTACATGAGTGATCAAAAACTGCCATAAACTTCGTTGCTACAAGTTGCTTTTGGAGGTATTCGGTTAGGCTGGGAACCTAGAACTTATTCGATCATTCAAATTTTTAAATATTCAACTAAAAGACATATTTAACCACGAGGATATACACCGTGCCTGCTTATTAATTAGTTCTAATTTAGTAGTAGATTGTTATTACTCAAACATAGCACTGTGGTACTTTGTACAGTTCTCTCAACCAAACAATGGCCCCCACGAAAAGTAACAGATTCCAATTGAAAGTGTCCAATAAAAACTGATCAAAAATTTTTTTGTCTGTTTCTATTCAGTTTTGCACTTGGAAAACCACATAAAACACAATGTTCAAAATTTGACGCTTTTTATATATATATTTTTTACCAGCACAAGATTAAACATAAGTAAATTGACTAATAACATACTATCATGCAGATGGCAGCACTAAAACAGGGGGGGGGGGTTCAAGTATTTTACATGGAATTTAAAAAAAAATGAAAAATAAACTTTTTATTACAATTCCACGTAAAATACTTGAACCCCCCTGTTTTGTTATTACCATCCAGATAGTAGGTTCTAATGAGTCAATTTACTTATGTTTAATTTTGTGTTAGTAAAGAAATAAATATAAGAATCGTCAAATTTTGAACGTTATTGTGTTTTATGTGGTTTTTCAAGTGTCAAAAACCAAAAGTCAAAAACTGACTTAAAACAGATAGAAAACAATTTTTATCAGTTTTTATTAGACACTTTCAATCGGGATTCATTGTTTCCCTTTTAAAACGACAATGACAATTTTTAACCTAGTTACTCTTATCAGAAACAAGGCTTGGGCTGCAATTGCAGGGATTTTAACTTATTTGGAGTGCCAATCGCCGAAGTAAATTCACGTTAGGTAATGGATTTTGGCACCTGTGCAAAAAAGAGAGGAGTACGCTTTTTACGACATGGTTCCGACATTAGCGCCCATTTACCCTTATAATAAAATAATAAAATTTTGTAAATATGTGGTTATCGTGCTATTAGAATTCAATAATACACTATCCTTATCCCTGCATTTTGCAGTGAAAATTTGAGGCCTGGCAACTAGTTTCTCTCTCTTATAACAGCCAAAATTTGACGTAATTTGCATATATCGTGCCGTATGTATTCTGTACAAGAACAAAATTAATTATTTGAAAAGTCACACATTTCCATACAATTTTTTGAAGTTATACTTCTATAGGCGCGTTATGTGCGGGGATAAATGAACGATTTTAGATTTTGACCTTGAGAAAAAGTGTGACTGAAGTGGATTCTCCCCCATCGCCCCGCCCCTTATGACGTACTTCCGGTTTCCTCTACACCACATGATGCCACATTAAATCACCATGCCACATATTTTAAATTTTCTGAATTTTGTTTCTTTTTCTTTTAACCAACTCAACTTTTAACCAAAAAAAAAAAAAAAAAAAAAAAAAAAAAAAAAAAACAGTTTCCGAAGAGATTAGAACCCCCGACCTCTTACTTTCTGGCTACAGCCCTTACCTACTCTGCTATGAGCAGGCCCAACAGTGGAAAATCAATTACTCATATTATCATGCAGTTTGCAACTTATTTTTTATGTACATTTTTATTTAGTGTACTTAAATTTATTTGGTTTAGTTACAAATTAGTTAAATAAACAATTTACTTGATAAAATAATTTTTTTTGAAATGTTTTTCAAAAAACTTGGCAGTTAGTATATTTTAGCAGAGAACCCTTCTAATTCATTCATAAATATTTATTCCTACGTATTCAATTTGTTACTTTTGCAATAAATGAATAATTTTTCATACAATTCTTTCATATTTTTTCAAAATTTTCAAAAGTTACAAAAAATTTTTGTATACTCTACTAGTACTACAATCGATTTTTATTGTATTGTATTCTTTTAAAGACTTTTCATTCGTGATTAAAGTAATTTTTTGAAAAGAGGTTTGGGAGTAAAGTTCGAAATGTAGAAACGTACCCAAAAAAATGTATGTTATATTTGAGCATATTAGGAGTGCACATGAATTTTTTCAGATCTTTCACCAGGAAAAATTTTCGAGAAAAAAATCATTACATATTTACAGTTTAACACGGTCTCTCATGAGAAAACAAGGTTAGGTTTTTAACTGAAATTAAGTATATTCTAAATTAGGTATATTCTAAATATGTTGGAATAAAAAAAAACGTTTTCATTGATACCTTGGTACAAAAAGAAGATGCTAGACAATAAAAATCAAACCTTGCCAAGCATTTTTCAAAAATATAATCAATTACAGTCGTACAGTTTCAAGTTTGTAGAGTGCAAGAGGAGGTGCGCAGTAAGGAGGGCCCAGCTACGCGGGCAGGGGGTACTCCCCGCTCCGCGCCTCTCTGAATGATACTCCCAAACCTCCTTAAGGACGTTTTTCACATAGTTTTTGGGGGGAAAGTTCAGAGAAATGACAGGAACGCCAATGTGGACAGTAAAGCTAGCAATTCTTTTTATTACGTGAATGTACTCATATACATTATTTTAAGCACACCTCATCCTCTCTTTCTAAATTTATTTAAAATTTAACTTGTGGGTCCATTTAAAAATTCGATAGGTTTTTCTAAAAGGAATCTTTTGTACCCAAAAATTTAGGAGATTCCTACAAATCATGTGAATGCCATTTGATGTAATTTTTTCATATGGTTACATGTTAAATATACATTTTTTTAAATGTATCATGTATAAAATAATGGTACATTCAAACGAACTGCAATGTTCGTGGGTATTTTTAATGCTATTTTAATATACGTTTGACGCTTGAATAATATCTGTCAAAAAAACCTACGTGTGATAAACGTCCTGAAGGGACATTCGCTGGCACGTAATATTACCCTACTGAAGAAAACTATACTACAGGATGGTTTTTCTTAATTTTGTAAATACAATTATACTTGGGGTATTAAGTATGGACGAGAAATAATTGTGGGATCGTGCATGATAGATGTGAGCGTGACGTTACAGATGTAATCAGCATAGGCAGTAGAATGTTCTAAAATCACCGGAAGATTCGATGAAAGTGCACTGTCTTTGACTGGCCAGTCTATATATTATTTTTATTGTATTGTGCCGTAATATATTGTTTATAATCGTTAACTCGTTAAATAATAATTAAAATCACACCCAATCAACGTAGGTATACTCATTCTCACGATGATTGCACCACCTTCGTACACAGTATAGTTTCATAGAAGGTATTTTTATACTTAAAATATATTGTTTGCCATGTAATTTTATACAAGTATAACTCCATACTTGGGTACCCAAGCATCCTCTGTCCACTATTTTAAAGGGTGAAAATTACTAAATACAATATTCTTCAATGAGTTGCACACCTTAAAATCATTAATTTTTGCTGCAGAAACGATTTTTTTATGTCACTTATTAGATTGGGCCAAGACAAAAGTTATGTAATCGGTTGGGCCAGGAAAATGGCAGTTAATCGATTAGGTTTCGTGCCGATTACAGGAAATTGGTAATTCGAATCATTTCAACAGTTTGTTTGGACAAAAGTACACTAAAAGAAGATGTGCTTCCCGATCCTCACTCAATTTGAAAAAAAGGAGTTTGTAAATGTACGGTTGGTAAATTTTACTGTAGATACCAATAGGGATTTGTATTTTATAGCATGAACTTAGTTATTTTGCAATAATAAAAAATTTCCATACTCCAAAACTTCATGTGGACTCTTTTTTATCACTTTTCCCTGTCCCTCTCTTCCCTCTGATTTTTTCGTGTGGTCAGATTATAAATTGTAACTGAATAAATGTCTTAAGTACTTGTATTTTATGCAGCTCGAATATTAGTTGAAACAGTTTAAGAAAATATACTCTTTTATACAGTTGTTCTTCAAATTTATAGGAAAGTTGGTGTGCTTGCAAATAGTAGTATCAAGATACCAAACTAGACTAACGAAAAAAAAAGTTTACGTTGAGTACATAAAAAAATTGTCTTAGTAGCATTAACTATTACAAAAAATCTTGAGTTCATATACTTTCATTACGAGTATTGTTGTACAGAACAGTAGAATAATTTTAAAGTTCAACATACACCTTTAAAAATAGAAAAAAATTTTAACAACTAGGAAAATTACTAGTCATTGGCTTTGGTTTTTACCTGTTGAGTCAGGTATCTGAGGCTTAAAAAATGTATTTTTCTAGACCCAAATGAAAAAATCTGAAAAAATTCTTACTAGTGCAGAATTTCGTCAGGAATTTGGATCCGAGAAAATAGCATTTGTAAAGTTCAATTTTATTCAGTTTTGTGGGTTTATCTCTGCTTCTAGAAACAGAGAGTTAGAAAAAAAAGAACTAATCAATTGTCATAAAATAACTGACTAGATGTAATATTTTTTATATGCAATTGTCAGATTATCAGCTGTATGTGTGTGTGCGAATGGCTACGTAAAGGAACATACTTTATTTATAATTTAACTTACATGGTTGCCATAACTTACACAGGGCCACATAAACTATATTATTATCGAAATTACTACCGAACGCTAATTACGAAGCTCACAGCGATATAAGTTGTTTATAATGATGAAATTTTGTTTTAGTTAAATGCTTCAAACGTATTTAAAATCTAACTTAAAAAAAAAAGTCAAATGAAAAAAAGTTGTGCCAGGATAATCAGGAGTCAAAATAAGAAGAATTTATAGTTTTTGCAATTATTTTTATTAAATTATTTAACAAGATACTCTTAAATATAGACTACCACAAATCCAAAAGTTTAAAAATTGTATTGTTTACGGTTGTTAGATAAACAAATTCAGAAAACTGATGATTTTGAACAGCGAGCTCGTAAGATAAAGGTGGGTTGAGGACAATTAATGTGTAAGCTCAACCACGAGAGGACAGTATGACAAGCAAGACCTGTCAAGCTCAGTACTGTCATTTCAGTCTAGTAACTTTGACACTTAAAGACGTTGCCCTGTTTATGTATATAATAACAACTAATAGAAAAGAGTATGGTAGATTAGAGTATTCTGAACTTACACGCCTTTCGGGCATACTTTGTAACACTAAAAAAAGTGATAGGTAAACAATTAAGTAGTTTAACACTAGTCATATGAAGCAGCAACAAAAATAATCTTATAGACCTTCTTAGAAAAAACAGATCTTGATTCTATTAAAATGATCTGAAAAAATTTTCGATCATTCAATCCTCAAAATTTTAACTCGTAATATAATGCCTTTTGTAAGGATATTCATTAATACAACTATAAAAAAAAAATTTTGGAAATAACTTTACAATGTTGCTCTGCTATAATGCATTAAACAATAAAATTAACTATTTATCAAAAAGTAAAAATGTCGATATTAAATGTAACTTATGTAATAAAAGACAAAAAGATTCAGGGCAACGTCCTTAAATTTCTCAAAAGTTTGTCAGACGTATTTGAGAGCACTGCACATCACAGGTCTTTCATGTCAAGCTGCCCCTACACCAACTTTATTATATTCGTAACAAAACAAAAAGTACTGAATAGTAACAAAATACATTTACAATCAAACATGCTGCTGTATTTTTATGACCTTTCTTTTTTTCTTGCTTTTAGATCCACACCTATCAATGTGCTTAAAGTTTTACATGTTAGATCTAAACAAAAGTCCGAAAAATAAATTTTTATTTTTGCTGTCAATAACCCAATCAAACGAAGGTCAAAGGCTTATTTATGACGTGGAATAATATAAATACCGATTATAAGTCCAACCGCAAATGACATCAATAAAAGTATGTAATATATACATACATAGGAAAATAAAATTCAGCTACCAGATTGTGGTTAAGTGCCTAAATAGGTTTTTTTACATCCATAATCATATATATGCGACCTTCTCGCAGCAAAAGTTGCCTAATTTCCCCCTACCCCCCTCCCAGTGATGGAAGGCCTCCCATCCTTTTCCTTGTTCCTTTCCCAAGTGCTAAGTGCCCATAGTAGTGCTCTTTTTAAAAGAGCCGGACGTATAGCACTCTAATATATATATATAGTACAACTAAGTTTGGTACGATGAAAGCTCAGTCTGAGAGTAGTCGATGACTGTTTATTAATTAGTAAAGGAAAAAAAAGTTTCTTACTAATTCAGAATACGAGACTGCTAAAGATACTATTGATATTAATATTCAATTATATTAGGTAAAACAAAGGATAACATTTTTATTGTAACGATTCTACGAAGTGCGTTAGGGTGTTATTGTAATTAGTCATATATGTGAACTTTAATATGCTTGTACAATTAATAAATACATAATAGCTTTATAACGTATTACTGCTAATATTTCTTAAACACTAAAATACAACAAAATAATAAAAACACTCTAGAAATATGTATTATGTACTCTATAACCAAAGTTAGCCATTCAGAGATAAACTGAGCACAAATGTGCCAAAATGAGCAAAACTGAGCCAAATTGAGCCAAACTGATTCTAACTGATCGTAATTCGTTTTTAACGATACTTGTTGAAACCATATGTTCGAAATGATTCTAAAGCAGCGCTGTCCGACTCGGTTTGACATCATAAGGATAGATTTGGCTCAGTTAGGTTTGGTTTAGAACAGTTTGGCACAGATTGGCTCAGTTTAGAGCAGTGACTTATTTCCACACATCAGCTGACATATCAGGTGCCATGTCAGGTATCATATTATTTTGCTTACGCAGCACCTCTATGCGTCTACGCGTGAACGAAGCACTCAACGCTCTTCTGGAAGACGAATAGAGTGGAGGTAGTGGGAGAAATTTCTTTGATCCAATCCGCAATCCCTAGCTCTTTTCTGCAGGCGTGTGATCACGGCCTAACGACCAATCGGCCGTTTGCGACCAAAGGCAAAAAAGTATCGAAGGGCTCTGTATCCAAATGCGATAAGATCAAGGAAGAAGAAAATAAAAGGGATAACATTGGAAATCAGTGGAATATGCAAAATAACGTATTTATGTACTATAATTTATTGATAAAAATCTAGCTGACAGCCTGACTACTGTTTTACAACAAATGTTATATTTTACTTCATACTCCTTACTTTACTTTATTCCGTTTTTATTCTTCTTAATCCTCTTATTTTCTTATTTATTGTTTATATCGCATTTTCTCGCAAAGGGCCAAAGGAATTTCGAAAAAAACTATATTTAGCATGAGATCATATGAACTAGTAACACCATAGGTCTTTAAGAAGTATAGACTGCTCGTGTGGCACGACGCCAACGAGTCGTGCCTGAAGCACAAGTAAAAAGATACAAAGCATGGGTCTTTCTCGCATATTGCCAACGGTAGTATTTTCTGCATACCCCCAACAAAAATGCTTTAAGTATATGTTCTGCTTTGCTCCTTAACCTCACTCATTAGGTGTGCGTAATATACTGTACTTCAAGAAATGAATCCTTAGACTAGGAGAATAAAAAATAGTATGATGTCTTACAACAATGGTGACTGTTTTATTAAAAAAATTAATTAGTTTTACAATGTAAAAAAATACAGTAGGAAAAAAATAGTGTCAATTTAATAAAACTGTAAGAATATTTTAAATTTTTCAGTCTTCAGCATTTTCATTTTGACCCAATAACTCAATAACCCGTCGTAATTAGCACAAATATTGAAGCCGTGTATTTTTTTTTTCTTCCTTTGCAATTGCACGTTTTAAAGCACGAAATCTCTTGACCCTTCCTTTACTTGATGACAACGATCGTTTCACTCATCACTCATCACTCATTTTACAAAAAAAAAATATTTTAAACTATTCAATAAAAAATGCAGAGAGCCCTTAACGTGTCAGTTAATTATCACACACACACACACTGCTCTGAAATGGCTCTCATTTGCATCAGTTGTACCTGTATATTGTAGTTACAGCTACAGCATAAGAAAGAGTGAGATGGAAGATACTTAGCTAGGCTGTATACCTAGGCTCTATCAATCCCACCATTACAAAACCTACCTTGAGCCTCCCTATGCCCCCTCTAACTACCGAGGCAGCCTAGTTAAATTATATTTCGCAAGAGCACTAAGTACATTTTTTAGGGCGCAGTCCCATGGTATGTGATAAAGTTGCAAAATAGACTCTGCGCAATAGAGCCAGCGAATCAGAGCTATTGCATGCGATTTTCTTTTCTGCTCGGACACAGTTCACCCTAATCACATAGGCAGAAAAGGTAGAAAAGGCCCAACCCATTTGGGCCCATAAGTGTAAGTGAGAAAAAGTACGTCAAACCCTTCTCTCGTACTTACGGGCTTAACGAGGCTTTCTCGTGCAGAGATGCTAACACACTATGTAGGTCACCAATTTTCTCACAAACTTAGAAATAGTTGGCATCGCTATCGCAAGGGAACATAAGCCAGCCTGGGAAAATAAGATTACACGATTAATTTTCGTCGAATAAGCATCTCAAAGTTTTCTACGGAAACTAATATATTTTAATGTACAACCTCAAAGCTGAGGTTTTTTCTACAAGACATGTGCACTTTTTTATTCGCTATGCGCCTATGTCAGGTGGTACCGTCGAGTGAGAGAAATTAGTGAGCTTCGAGGGAGTAAAGAGACAGCGATGGAAGTGCTGCTGATTGATCAGCCACCATTTGAGGCTCCTGGAGATTTCAGTCATATACTTGTATATATGTACATGAGCGCGTGGTGGCTCTGTCGGCTAGGTTGTGGATTGGCACATGGGAGACCGTGATTCGATTCCGGGCTAGTGCGACTTTCGGGCAAGTATCTCTGTACTGATTCATACGTGCTTTTTTACCACGCACTGCTCCTCGAGAAGGGTTTAGGTGATATTCTCGCAGCAAAAAATTCCTAATTTCCCCCTACCCCCCTCCCAGTAATGGGAGGCCTCCCATCCTTTTCCTTGTCCCTTTTTCAATTGCTAAATGCCCATAGTAGTGCCCTTATTAAAGGAGCCGGACGTAGAGCACTATAATATAAAAAAAAACTATACATGTATACATCAATACAGATACATGTACATCAGGACTTATATATATGCTAAATGCTGCGTTTTTAAGCTCACATCTTTCCGCATGAGTCTGAAATGGCGGACATTGTCTCCCCACTCCCTCGAAGCTTACTAAGAGAAATTGTCCCTTGCTACGATCGCCAGAGTGCATGAGTGCCTTATAGGAAATTTTTTCAATAAATTTAAAAAAAAGGTTATTAACAGTGATCTGACCAAATAAATCAGTGATTTAAGTGTGTATTATGTTAGTGTACAGTAAAAATTTTTTTTTGGTGTTGTCATGTGTATTACAACATTGGAATGAATAAAAACATGGATTGCGACTGTAATAACACAGCACATATGAGTGCATATATATGCTTACACTTATCCAAAGCTTAAAGGATACAAGTAATCTACGGAAACGTAATATAAATGTGTAAAAGTTAACCTTACCTGTCATTAGTGCTGACGTTTATTCAAAACTGTGTTGTAAGGAATAGATAAATGTAAGCAGTACTTGTGTTTCTCAAGCTCCGCACAAATGGAAGCATGTATATGCACTCATATATGCTGTGTTATTACAGTCGAATCAACTCCGGAGGAACAAGAATATGAAGAGCATTTCGTAAAAAATTGCACTAGAACTGAATCCGGGAGATTTCAAGTAAGTCTCCCTTTCAAATGTTTCCCTACTGTTCTCTTTAATCACGAAGTTCGAAACAGAAGCTCCGCTAAAGCCATGTTACTTGCCATGGAGAAAAGGTTCGAAAAGGACGGTAAACTAAAAGGAGCCTATTCTGATTTTATGAAGGAGTACATCGATTTACATCAGATGAAAGAATACTCAACTACTGTCAGCGATCATTACTGGTTGCTTCCTCATCATGGCGTAATTCGAGAATCCGGTACTACTACTAAGTTACGCGTTGTTTTCAACGGATCGTCTAAATCTAATAACTACATATCTCTAAATGACATTTTTTACTCGGGTCCGAATCTACTACCCTGTTTATTTGATCTTCTGATAAAATGGCCAAACTATCGTATAACGTTTGAGTGCTTAAACAATTAGCTATTGAAGGAGCTGACGAATTTCCCAGAGGTGCCGAAATTCTCGATCACGACATTTACATGGATGATGTCCTATTAGGAGCACATTCTGAGGAAGAGGTGACGGTTAAGGTAGCCGAATTACAAGCTCTCACTTAAACAGGTAGATTTTCGTTAAGAAAATGGGCCTCGAACAATCAACGTTTAACTAACGGTTTAAACCCGCATCCCGTCGGGTCCAAAGATATCTCGATCTCAGACAATAAAGATTCTATCTTAGTATTAGGTCTTGTCTGGCAGCCAGAATCTGATATCTTTTGTTACAAGGTAGAACTTGAAGAATTCCCTAAAGTCTGGTCTAAACTCATACTGCTGTCTTGAATCGCTAAGCTTTTTGACCATCTATGTTGGCTGTCTCCGTTAATTATAACAGTAAAGATTATAATTCAGACTTTGTGGATATTAAAGCTCGATTGGGACGACCCCCTTCCAACTTCTCACAATGAACCCTGGTTACGTTGGTTAAAGGACTTTCACAAGTAAATCTTCTGAGAATTCAGCGGTGGACTGATTTCACTCCCAGCCGAGAACATTTAGAGATTTATGCTTATTCAGATGCGTCTTAGTTGGCTTACGCCGCTGTACTGTATTTACGTGTAGTTAAAGAAGATCGAGTTTTCGTTTCATTGCAGATAGCTAAAACTAAGGTCGCTCATATCAAGACTCTTAGCATCCCGAAGCTCGAGCTATGTGCAACTCACCTTCTAGCTAAGTTAGTCCACCATAATATCCAACAAGTAAAACATCCAATCGACGCTATTCATTTGTAGACTAACTCTAAAGATTTCCTGCATTGGATTAATGATCTACCATCCAAGTGGCCAGTTTTTATTGCTAATCGCTGTGCAGAAATTCAAAATGTCGTTCCCCAAGCTGATTGGCATCATGTCTCT
Organism: Copidosoma floridanum; assembly: GCF_000648655.2. The sequence continues at coordinate 1,688,671 of NW_019384275.1, read as the reverse complement.
GGTAAGTCAAATCCAGCTGACACAGCTTCTCGTGGTATTTATCCCGATCAAATCGCATTGTTAGAACGTTGGCACCAAGGACCTGACCTGTTACACGAGCGTAATCCTGTCTACCCGAAATTCGTAGACGCTATAGAAATTAAAGCTGCCTCTCACACCTCCTTGGAAAAGTACCCTAGTTGGGATCTTTTACTTCATTATTCCCATTACACTAGATTATCCAAGGTTACTGCTGATTGTTAGCGTTTCATAGTTAAATCATACTACCGTAGTAAAAGGAGATTAAACCAAGAGAGAGCTTTACTTTTTCGGAGTTTTCCGTTCTTTCAATTGGACGTTTTTGATTAAGCGCATGACTGCATCATCGGTTGCGACGAAATTCGTCAAGCGCAATTTTACTGGGTAGCCACTCACCATAGATACTTCTTTTCATCTGAATTCAGGATTTTACAAGCTAACTCGAAATTATCTATCGAGAAACAACAGAGTTTACCCTCGAATAGCAAATTATTAAAGCTTGCTCCCTTCATTGATCAAGGTTTAATCCGAGTAGGCTGGAGATTACAAGAGTCACAACTTAATCATTGTACTCGACACCCCTTGATCTTGTTCCTCGATGAGCTTTTGACGTCCATGATTATTCGTAACATGCATCTTAAATGCCTGCATGGAGGTCTTCGTTTAACCATAGTAAATTTTTGCCAGGAGTTTTGGATTGTGGGTGGTCTTCAGACGGTTAGTACAATTACTTTTCGCTGCTCTACGTGTAGAAGATATGCAGGTCGTACTCAGAATCAATTAATGAGTCCCCTTCCCGTTCCTCGAGTTGTGCTTATGCCAGCGTTTACCAAAACAGGTCTTGATTATGCTGGGCCTGTCAAGGTTTGTCTGACTAAAACTCGAGGTCGAATCACTACTAAAGGTTGGATAGCTATCTTCGTTTGCATGAGTACTCGTGCAGTTCATCTAGAGATCGTAAAAGATTACTCTTCCGAATCCTTTATCGCAGCCTTTATTAGGTTTACTTTACGTCAAGGCGCCTGCTTAGAATTATACAGTGATCAAGGTACAAACTTTGTTGGGGCGGATAAAAAATTAAGTCTAATGGTCGATAAATTGAATAAATCTTACCCTAAAGAAAAACTAACCTCGATGGGTAATTTAATCCTCCTGCTGCCCCCCATTTTGGGGACCTTTGGGAAGCTGCTGTGAAATCGGCTAAGTACCACCTAAAACGAGTCATCGGTGATCAAACTCTTACTTTCGTAGGTTACTTCACGTTGCTTTGCAGAATTGAAGCCTCGTTAAACTCACGACCTCTAGTCCCATTGACTAGTGATCATGAAAGTTTAACCACGATCACTCCAGGCTATCTTTTGAACTTAAAGGAGCCTTTCATTATTCCCGAAGTTTCCTTATACGATTCTCAAATACCTTCCTTTCGACGTTGGCAATTCATTTCTCAGCTCGCTCAACAATTTTGGAAGAGATGGTCAGTTGAGTACCTTAAGCGTGATTAAATTTTGTTGGCTTTTTCGTTATAAATCCTCATAAGCCAAGGGGGGAGTATGTTTAGATATGGGTTTGGTAAGCAAGAGGAGAAAGGTGTCGATTGCGTCATCGACCAATATGGCCGACGCGCTGAGCGTAGAGGTGGAGTGAGAGTCGTTTGCTGCGTGACGTTAGTCTGCAACCGGCTGTGTACTAACTCGGTTGAGCCGAACGAGATCTAGTATAAAGACGAGGCCTGGGCGCCATTTGCACTTGCGAAAAGTACCACGACTTGGTTTAACAGAGCAGTGGCTCTATGGTCCTTTTGATTTTGGTGCATCTCGGAGTAGATGCTGTTCGATGACTTTAGAGCATCCCGTCTCAGTTAAACCAACTATCAGAAGCTTCACCTTCAATGTTCCATGCCTTACTACGACGTACAAGAAATCGCCATCTTTTTTTCTTTTCTCTTTGATCATTTCGCGCAGCAACCGACTCTGTGGTGTGTGAATAAATTAACTACGGTTTAATAAAATAGCTGTCACGAAGATGAGTGCCAAATTATTATTAACTTTAACCTTATTAGAATATTGTTAAAGAAAATGCGAAAGTGACCAGTGAAACAAAAATTAAAGTATATTAAACATAATCATATCGCTAGTCTGATAAGTTTATTAATTTTTGTTCTTGTTAGTTCTCGCGCAATGGCCGAGAAAGGCAAAATTGCGATTGTTGAGAACAAACTAATTTTTCTGAGTAAAAGAAAATTTAGATAACTGTAATAAAAAAAATCGCACTACCATTAAAATTTACATTTTTGTTTTTTCAAGCTAAAACCTTATCGGACAATCGTGGTAAGAAATAAAGAAAAACTGTAACAAGTCTGATTATTAAGCTGGCGTTTTATGTAAAATAAAATTGAACAAATTTAACAAGTGTGTAATAACTTTTTTTAAGTGCCAGAAATTTCCGATCGAGTTCGTCCCCACAAATCCGGCCCCCCTAAAATCATACAGTCCATTACAAGGCCACATATTTGTACACACGTAAAGTCCGCATAAGTCACTGCTTATTAACATGTGTACATATATATATATATATATTTGGTACGATGTGTGCAGTAACGTCTAGAACAGACGTGGGCACATACGATCGTTTCGAAAGTTGGAAATGTTGCTTTTTTCAAGGTACGACAAACTCTTTCGAAAATTATTCCGTTTTTGGGGGAAATTTACGCCNTAAATAAAAAAAAAAGGAAAAAAAAAACATAAAGCAAACTATAAGACGAGAAAATGGTCAATGAAAACGATGACACCGATATGACAGTAGCTGAAGCGCTGATGAAGTCTCTTAACGCCAACTTCTTATTCCAGCATGCGATCAAATCCATTCCTATATTCGATGGGAAAAATATTCCACTGAAGGATTATGTACAAGATATTAGAAACGGAGAAAGCTGAGCCAGAGATGATCAGAAAGATTTATATAAAAGGGCGGTGTTACAAAATTTGCGAGGTGCCGCACGCATAAGCGTAAGTGGCCAAGAATTCGAAAATCTCGAGGCATTTATAATACACTTGAAAGAAAGATATGCAACAGGAAAAACTGTTGCTTATTATCAAACTCAGCTGCAGAAAGTGCGCCAACGACAAGGCCAATCGGTTGGTGAATATTATGATTATGTAAATCAACTGTTGAACGGTGCTGAAAAGGCCTTCATGGAAGATAAAGGCAATACCTACAACGCGCATATGATGACCCCTATAAAAGATATGGCGTTAGACATGTTGATAAAAGGACAAGTGCCTATGATAAGCCAGCAGGTAGATGCGAAAGAACCTGCTTCCCTAGCCAACGTCTTCGACTATGCGTCGAGATTAGAAAGCCGAATGAGAGTGGGTATAATCCCGGGCACACGATACCAAGGACTACCTCATAGTAATTTTAGAAATAATTTAAATAACCCATATCAACAGCAAAATAGGTACCCTTTCACCCGTTCTCATCACATCAGATAGGACAAGTTAATGAACAAGAGATCGCAATCAGAACCATCACGCTAATAGACAGTACAGTAATTTTATCAACGTGATAATAGAAAATATCAACAATATAGTAATGGACAAAATTACCCTGGAAATTATCAGAATCAGGAGAGAAACTCTAATTATTATCAAAATAATTTTAGATAGTTTAGTAACAAAAATCCTAACGATTACTACACTCAAAGGAATGCTAATTTTAACCCGAGGAATAATCAAGGATACTAAAGCAGAGGTCGGAATTATAAAAGATACCCTTGAAATAATAACTATAATAATTATAACCCACAAAGTTTTAATCCTAATTATCAGAATCAGAATATTTAAAATCGTTTCCTCCCAGGAGATGACCGTTTGCCGCATCATTTAAACTCTCAGGCGGCTAATCCCCAATCGTCGTTCGGAGGTAAGCCCCCAAAGACAGAATTCAACCCCTACACCGAATGTTTCAGGTCAAGTAACGAACATAGCAGCAACATCGAAACTGTCCACATCGACCAGGGACTTGTCGTAGACGACGAGCCTACAAGCATGAGGTTGTCAATCCCAGAAGGGAAAAATCGCTTTATCACACTCATTCTCGATATTAAATTACACCCCACCCGCTTTCAACTAAAGGAACAACGTATATGACTATGCAAGGAAAACCTACAATTTTCCATGTGATCCCTAACGATATACCGATCAAAGATGGTGGCTTATTGGGTTGTAACTTTTGTAAAGAATGACGAGCCACACTATGGTGTTATCACGATGCCATAGTATAAGATGATGATGTAATGAACCCCATTCCTTTTTTAATACTCTTAAAGAAATAGAACGATTGGAAAGGAATGAAAAAAAAAAACAAAAAGCAATAAAACTTAAGAAATAAGCACAAGAAAGTCAAATTTTATCTACCACCCTTAATACGAACCAAAAGATAGCGTGCCTTAGGGATAAAATTAACCAACTAAAATTTTATGATAAATACATCGTAGGCTGGCCCGAGACATCACATATACCTAAATATGAAAAATTCGGAGACATCAAAACTGATTCTCATTTTCGAGATGAATTTGACAAATTGATTTGATCAGAAAAGGGTGATAATTTTATGAAGCCTACTGATAATGAAACTGATAAAAGTGAGACACACAGTAAAAATAATGAAATAAACGACCCAGGTACACTTCAACCTCATGCCATTGAATATAGTAAGAATACTTTAAGTGTGGAACAACCTTGCCTTAATGAGGAATAAAAAAATATTAATGAACCAACTAAATATACGATCAAGGCTTGAACACGTGAAATAGTAAGAATTAATTTAATTAATACTAATTTGACTGAAGGATACTTACCACGAGTTGACGTAGGGCGTGATGACGTATCTTTAGGCGAAGTAATAGTAAAAAATGAGAATGGTGAATGTAACAAGTATGGCGATAAATACTAATGAAAATGATATCACGATCGAAATAGATCCAAGAGAAATTTTACCCTTCGAATATATTGCACCTGAATTTGATCATGAAACTAGTAGCGAATATGAAAGACCACTTATCTAAAACAAACAAGATAGAATAAAAAACCTTGAAGAACTTGTGCATATCGGTCATCTAAACCTGGAAGAACGAGACCGAATTTATCGACTGATATCCAAATTTCCGACATCTTCTTGTTACCAGGAGACCCCTTACCTTGTACTTATCTTGTTGTGCATAAAATCCCGACGAAAAATAATATTCATATTAACACTAAATAATATCGTCACCCACCGGTACATAAAAAATTTTTGGCCGAGCACGTAGGAAAAAAACTTAATGATGAAGTAATTGAGCCCTCGTCATCACCGTATAATTCACCCCTCTGGATTGTTCCTAAAAAACCTGATGGCCATGGAAATCCAAAATGGAGGGTAGTGATCGATTTCTGAGAACCTAATAAAAAGACCATTGGTGATGCATATCCATTGCCTAACATCGCAGATATTATGGATCAGTTGGGAGGATCCGTATATTTTTCAGTTTTTGATTTAGCAAGTGGATTTCAACCAATTCCTATGGTTGAACATAATAAGTATAAAACAGCATTCACGACACCCCATGGACATTACCAATACAGACGGATGCCCGAAGGTTTAAAAAATACACCTGCTACATCCCAACGACTAATGGATCTCATATTAAGAAGTTTTTAAATGTTGAGATGTTATTGTATTAAGATGATATCATTATTTACACGAAAGATCTAGGATCATGACCGTAAAGTTAGGTTATTTTTTGACCGGTTAAGATCAGCGAATATGGTACTCCAGCCAGATAAGGTTGAATTTCTGCGGAAAGAAGTAATATTTCTTGGGAATAGAGTAAGTCAACGAGGAATTGAACCAGACCCCAAAAAAATACAGGCCGTTAGAGAATTTTCCCAACCAAAAACTATGAAAATTATGAGACAACTCTTAGGACTAGCAGGATACTATAGACGCTTTATTAAGATTTTTCAAAAATAGCTAAGCCATTATCAGATTTATTAAAAAAGGGAGAAAAATTTAAATGGACGGAAGTGTGAGAAAAGAGTTTTCAAACACTAAAAGACCATCTATGTCAAGAGCCTATTTTACAATTTTCCGACTTTAGTAATTCAAGTTAACAACAGATGTATCTGACTACGCTATTGGAGCAGTATTAAATCAAGAAAAAAATGGGTTTGACCATTCTGTTGATACGGATTTCTTATCAGTAACTAGATTTTCTGATGGAGATAAGCCGGACCCTGAAATTCAAGACATATTAACTGAAATGGACACCTATGGTCCTGATAATTTTGATGACTCTGTATTGGATAAAAAAATTGCAGATTTATCAAGACGTACAACGGACTTGGAACCCCTATTTGATGAAGATGAAATTTTAAGAAAATGTACGACGAGTGGAAAATTATCAATTACCCCTCTTATTCAGAAAAATATACCCTTAAGTTTTAGTACACCGACGCACACGAGTACTTCTATTATTGAAAAAAACATACGGTCTAAAGCACCGGACTTGAAACAAATAACTGAAGAAATCCCAGATAACTTGAGTGAAAACGACAAACAAATAAATTGCAATACAAACAAATCAATAAGTCGAAGTATTGCACCTGATTTCATGCTTTTATCGGACTTATACCCTTTCTCACCGATCAATCGATACAAACAACAGTGCGGAAAGGTGTATGTAAGTCTAAGTGATAGTAGCAGTAGTACTGACAATTATAAGAACGCAAATAGAGCCAAGCTAATAAACAATGTTATTACCACCAGATATTGTCTTACATACAGAAGAGACAATATAGTTTATTTTATTGTCGAAGATTGTCAACCAGTCACATCTGTCTTAAGACTGTTGAGATCAAAAGGTGCACTGGACTTAAGTTATTTGAAATCAAAGAAACCAAAGGTTGGCCCAATACTAATAACACCTTACGGAGTACATAATATACTGTCAATCATTATTAATGAAACATCTACCGATTCAGTAACTTCAGAAAATCTTGCAAAAGCTTCTAAATCATTTAGGAAAATACTATTGAGACGAAATCTCAAAACTTTCCGAACTTCAAGAAGGGGAGATCTTACAGACAAATTTGAACCTGGATAGATAAAAGAAATGTTATTAACAATTTTTGATAAAACACCTATACAAATTACTGTTTGTTATGGTAAGGTCGATTTTCGAAAAATTCAAGAACGTAATGAAATGATACAAACATTACATGACAGCCCTCTCGGAGGACATTAGGAAATAAACCAAATTTACCGGAAAATAAGAGATCGATTTTATTGGTCTGTAATAAGAAATGTTGTTCTTAATTATGTTCGTAAATGCAGCAAACGTTAAGAAATAAAAACTGAGCGAATAAAAACAGGAGTACCCGTGGTGCTTATATATACACCTGGTAAAGCTTCTAATAAAGTTTTCATTGGTACCGTCGGTAAATTAAGAATAACGCCAAACAATAATTGCCACTTGCTAATCATACAGTGTAAGTTGACTCACTACATTGTATTAGTCCCAGTACTAGACCTAAGATCAAGCACGTTCACCGGTGCCTTTGTAAATAATTTAGTATTAGTTTTCAGTTCGTCTAGAGCACTTTAAATAGACAGACATGCTTCATTTATATCTTATTATTGGAACAACTCATGAGAACCCTAAAGCATCAGCATTTCATCTATTAACAATTTGATCAATAGAAAAAAGTCATGCTGTCCTAGCTGACTTTATAAAGACTTACTCTGAAACTTATGATGACTGGGACAGTTTAGCCAAATTTGCAGCTTTCACGTACAATGCGAGTGTACATGCAGCAACAAATTTTACTCCCTATGAATTAGTATTTGGAAGACTAGCCAGGTTGCCCTTGAAGATACCTTAAGATGAAAAATTACGAACCTACCTATTGTATTTACAAGATATTATTAAGTGACTTCAAGAAATGCCAATTGCAGCTGAAAACCAACAAATATGAATGAAATTACAAGCAAAGACAAGGTACGATAAAAATTAAAGCCTCTAAATTTTAAACCAGGAGATTATGTTTGGGTCATGAAAAAAGTACGTTTTTATCATTTTAATCGGTATAATCATGAACCCCTAAATGTTAAAACAGTTTTAGAGAGAAATAATGTGTTACTTGAAAAAATCAATCGAGAAATCATACGAAAACATAAAGATAAATTGAAACTAGTTCCCCAGTAATAGTATCCTTGTCAGAATTATATTCTATACATCTTCCAGAAAGGAAAGAACACAACGATGCGGATTATATTGGCCACCTTAATGACAATAGTGCTTGGAGGTTGCGCAGAGTTAAACTATGCTAGTCATGGTAACTATAGTATAGAACCACTTGAAACGAACCGCTAAATACTCTATGAACGAATGGGTATTACAAAAATTAAAAGAGCTGATTAGAAGATAGTGATATGACCTAATATTAATAAGTTTATATTGGAACACACCTACGCAAGGATTGAATTAAACCTTTCGATATTGTATTGTACAGTTTGGTTATCCTAATTGCACTCATTACATCGAAATGGACCTCTTGAATATAAAGATAAAGCGATTGACAAATCTTAAAGAAACATTATTGAACATAGTAAATACTGTGGGAACTCGTGCGGGAGATAACATTATTCCACTACCCAGCATACGAACAAAAAGACTAACACCTTTTGGAATTATTGGAAGCATTTCTGAAGGACTTTTCGGCTTAGTCATGGAAGACGATGTTAACGATGTCTAATACTACGAAACGCCATGAGCATATTCTAAAACGAGTTGCTGATATATTGACTTTAGGACAAGATTTTACTCTCGACAGATATCTGATACATTTATCAGCTTACCTTAGAAGAACTGAGGCTACCTTAGATCACATCATTTGTTCTCATGAGGATCTGGTCAGTATCTTGCATAATCAACAAAGAGGTCAAGCACATCTAAAGCTATTTTCTCCAAATATTTTTAGAACTGTAGCCCAGGATGTAAAAAATCTAGCAGGAAATCTAGAATGTGTAGCACCAATAGAGAATCTTTATGCTGGTAAAATAAGCATTCTAAGCAAATTAGATATTGTGCATCAAGAAAATAGAACTATGGTAATATTGCATTTGCCACTTGTAGATCGAACCCCTTACAATCTTTATAGACTACATCCAGTCATGATACCTCAACCTGGACAAAATTACGACCTGGAACAGAAGTATTTAAACACTGTGAAATCATGTTAACACTGAAAACCAAAAGCTAATGGATTTACGTACCAGCTGATAGTTCATAGTTATTCTCGACACCTAATGAGGATCAATTAACCATTATCTGTCCTAATAAAATGGATCGACAAGAAAGAGTTAAAGGTAAAGGTCTTTTACGAATGAATTATGGATGTACGGGAAAAACACACAAACTAACCTTAACCAGTGAACATAAGATTATCACTCAGATGCAATATACCTATCAAGTAGAAGTGAACTTGAACTTAACTGTACTTCATAAGCCCTTAAAAGATACTAATGACTTACATGATGCTGTAAAATCCATTCGAGGACTAAACCTTAATAAACAAGCATGGACAGATAAAGAATTGAACGTACAAAACATAACCAATCAAATGGAAAAAATACGAACCCGAAAGTTAGAGGAGAAACAAACTTCTCTTTTTATTTTAATACTTAACATCATTGAAGCTATTATTATTGTTGTAATAGCAATACTCATTAGCAATACAATAAGCTGTTTCAAGAAGACTATGAAACATAACACTATGAACACTATGGAGTGCAAAATACAAAATGATTAAAAAATGAACCCACTCATTATGTCAACAACAAGTTGAGTTAATGACTCATCAAAGACATGTGATTACATGCAGAAGACAACGTTGTACACAAACTTCAGAATCAAAGTCAACCCTTGCCAAAATCACCGATCTACAAGAAAAAATCAAAAGTAGCAGAAAACGAACCCAATAATTGAACCCTACTATTTTACTAGCCAAGTTCTATGTCGAAAAACACATCACTTAGTTTTAAGATTTTAATTTTAAGCTTTGTAAAATCAACGAGCGAAATATATTTAGTTAATTATTACCGTCTCATATGCAAACTATATTATTAAGTACAGATATTGCGTAATCCTTTTTTCTTTTTTTTAATTGCACTTTATTGTTTAGTTTTATCTTTAAGATTTATATAAAGTACGTTTGGCTTAGGATTTCACATAATCAAAACAAAAAAAAAAATTAAAAAAAAATTTAAAAAAGTTATAATAACTAATAAAAATAATTGATATCAGGCTTTGAATTTAAAAAAGACGTGTGTTGTATTTTATAACAGTTGCATGATACTCTATTGAAATTTTTTGTTTTTTCCTTTCTCTTTTCTCTTTTTCTTCTAATATTACGCTTTAGCATGTATTAAAATTACTTATTCCATTGTATTGTAAATCCGTGAATATTTTGGCATAGCACGATAAGTAATGATTGTATCAATCCATGTATTCCCTACCCATCATCCAATAGTTTCATAAAACTAGTTTTATTTTCATACTTTCATTTCACATATAACCTACGAATCCTTACAATTAATAACAGCACGAAATACACTACAACAGTATTCATACATATACAGTATAAATCAACAATCATTATTACACCCAATATACTTACACTTACAGATTACATAGAATGGCAAAGATGATAGATACAATCGCCAGTGGACGTTGCTTAAGCCTTATGATAAAGGGCCCTATAAACAAACTAGAACTAAAAAAATTGCTACAACGATGTGGCATGGTTTAAGCCTTACAAGAGCAGCCCTGTGTTGCTCCATACTCAAGCTATGAAGCCATATACTATCAACCTTCAGAGGCTGCAACGGCAGCCGCATACCTGACAATCATAGAAGTAACCCGAGTACATTATATCTCGGAAAATGGAAGACCAATAGATATAACGATCGAAGGACCAATAAATACACATTAATTAGAGACGATCCTAAATAAGTTTTGCCCATTGGAATTCTTGAAAGAACAGCCAGCTATCACACCCTACACTGGATACAAGGCCGTGTATTACCAACTGTGTGATGCTGCAGTTGCGGCAGCAACTCTAAATGGAACCCCAATCATCGAACCAGAAGGGGGTAACCGATTATTATTACCAAGGCCGGAAATCAACATGACCATTCATGTAAAGATTACAAATAAAATGATTAAGGACCCCGATCTGATACCAATAACTCAAGCAGTGGCTACAGCCCTCAAATCAGTGGAAATAGCCCTTAAAAGTGATTATACACCTTTGAAAGACCGGTCGATTTCCATGCATGAAATTATAGGAATGCCAACATCTATAAAATCCAGCCACCTCAGTAACAAAACAGCTGAGAATGACTCAGACACCTTTTCACTACAGTTTGTCAGAATTAACCGTAATGGTAAGGTTTTAACACATGTTGTTAAAAGAACTTTTTAGCACAGTTAATGTGACTAGATTCTTCGAAAGCAGACTTGGAATTGAAGACATATACTTTTCAAACAGGAAACAAAATAATGACGTAACACCAAAACAAATATACTATGAAAATAAACAGGAAGCCGAAGAAATGCGACAAATAGTAGTACACTATATTAAAATTCAAAGTACTGAATCCAAACTTATAACAACAAAAGAAAATGACAATCGTACTTTACAACCACTATTGATGTCAATAATGCCAGTAAACAAATTAATAATATAAACGGGACGAATGTCTAATGAACTTCGGCCCTCTAAACGAGATAACATACATGAGTCTACCAATACAACGGGCAAATAATAAAACCATGTATATGACGTTTCACACTTACTGCAATGAGCCGTCAATACAAAAAGCTTTGAAAAGATTGCAACAATATGATGTAAGATATGCTCATAAACCTGCTACTCCAACACAAATAAAAAGTAATATAATATTACATAAGAAATGTGGCAATAAAATTTACAAAAGAGATTTACAAAAACACATTACGCTTTGTAACATACAAAGTAAAATCTTGATCACTTGTAAAGAATGCAGTAGTCACATTCCAATTACAAAATATGATAAACATCAACAAAGATGCATTCAAACAGAAACTATTAATAACCATAGTTCAAGGATAGACATTAATGATAAAACAGCCACAGATTCATTGCTTGATGTGGACCATGAAATTCGAGTGTGGGACTTACCACCACCCTTGAAACCTAATTACTGTTGATTCAACACAATTAATAAACGATTAATGTCTAATAATACTAGATCACATTATCCTTCCAAATTGCACGCTTCCCAGGAACTGTAATAATTCTGTAAAATGATAGAATACATTACCATTTGAGTGTAATACGATATAAAAGTTGCAAAAAAAAATCACCTTCTTTTATACAAAAATGCTAAGATTATTGCTAATAAATTTTTATTTTAAGGTTAGAATAATTTTTAGGAAAACGGTAAAAAGCGGAAATTTTTCTTCCAAGTATTCAGTTTACCATGATCCACTTCTTACCTTAAATCAGAGTATGTTAATATATGTATATTCACCGAGGACGGAGATAGTTTCAAGAAGGGGAGGCTGTTAAGTGACGACTTCTGTAAATAAATAAATTTTTATTCCCAATGATAACATTTTAAGACTCTTAAAAGAGTCATACTTGATGAAAGTGGTCACCTAACAAAGCTGACTGTGTACTTCGTGGCTCTCGGAAGTGTCAAGTCACAACCGAAGCGAGCGACGAAGCCTAAACACATGAAGTATATTTAATAGGACTGTGCAAGTGGGGAATATACGGTAATGATAAGATTACTTTATAATTATTATTTTTTCTATTGCAAATGTCAATAATATGTTCATGTTTTTAAGGTATTTATTCTCTTGTTTAAAAATTTATCAATAAATTTTTGAGGATAGTTGTTAGCTAGTAAAAATTTATTGATTAATTTTGAATTATCGTTATGAAATGGAGTGTCTGCTAACTTCATGGAAAAGTCTACTAATGTGTAAATGATACCTATTTTATGTTGTATTGGATGGTATTATGTCTGTCAAACATCTGCTGTTATATCGGTCAATTATCGAAAGCTTTAAAATTAAGAATGGCAGAACATAAAAGAGACATAGAGAAAAAAAAGGATACATCTGTACTATCAGAACATAGCATTGAATATACACACAGCCTTAATTTTGATAAAATAAAAATTTAAGACGCGGAACAAAATTATAAAAAGCGCCTGTTTTCCGAAATGTTAAGTTTACATTATTTCAATAATAATATTAATACACAACAAGATACAGAAAAATTAAAAGATAGTTACAAGTCTCTCGTTAAATTAATTAAGAAAGGAGGCTAACTCTACGTACATGATTTGAGGGCCCCTTTCATTCATGGTATTAGGAAAACATGATCTGTTTACGTATGTCTCACAAGGAACTGCTTGCGATTCTTATTTAACAGTAAATTGTGTGTATATTTTGTTTCATTTTTACATGTGCAGAGTATAAAAGAAACAAAACTTGAAACTCTGACTACATTACGATTTTACATCCCCTTCGTAAGAGTCAGAGGTATATTATACACTTTACTTAATTTGCGTTTATTGTATTTATCAAAATTCGTATTGTAAATAATTTTTCATTACTCATAGATTTTTGTACCTGATAAGGACCGGGACATTGTCCAAACGGCCGAAACGTCGTTTTGTTTTTTAATAAATATAAAATTTGACAGTACCACTATTGGACGTTGTTCTAATTAAATAATTACAATTAAGTATTTAACACAGACAGTACTTTATTAGTCTCGGCGAATCTCATGCAACATACACTTGAAATCCAAGCATTGCACGTGTAACTCGAGAGTTATACTAACGCAGTGAAGAATCTCATGCTTGAACTGTTTCATTTTTTTTTCCTGTGTAGGGTCGGATCGGGTGGGTAGGTAAATCTTGGAATCGCCGCCAATTTGTCAAATATTATTGGTAAAACTCAAGATTCATGGAGATCCGAAATATTTTTGCGATATCTATATTATTGATAACGAGAATTGATATTATTGATAACGAGTTAGATTGTGTTGAAAAAAGTCCCAGGGTATCAAACAGCAAAATAGCCGCCACCTGGTCCGATGGATAGAGAATAAAAAGTTCTCACAAGAGAGTGACATTGACGGCAAAATTAGACTCACAGTACTAGCTAAAAATTGACCGCCAAGCTGGGGCACCCCCCGTACAAACGCCGAAACAGCCGCAACCTCACCAAACGTTTTTTTACAATAACGTATGCACGAAAACAGAGTTGCGGCAATTTTTGGCATATAGAAGAGTGCTGTTTTATTAATGCCTAACGCTTATCATACCAACTGACTGACGCAAAAAAGGTATTTTTTCCCTTCTTATGTATGCAAAAAATTGCCGCAACTCTGTTTCCGAGCATACGTTACTGTAAAAAAACGTTTAGTAAATGGCAGCTGTTTCGGCGTTTGTATGGTGGGTGCCCTAGCTTGGCTGTCAATTTTCTGCTAGTACTGTAAGTCTAATTTTTTCGCCGATGTCACTTTCTTGTGCCAATTTTTTATCCTCTATCTATTGGACCAGGTGGTGGCTATTTTGCTGTTTGACACCCTAGGATTTTTTTCAAAACAACATAAATCGTTATCAATAATATAGGCATCGCAAAAGTACTTCGGATATCCACAAATCATGAGTTTTTCCAATATTTGACAAATTAGCGATTTCGAAATTTACCCACTCATCCAACCCCAGCTCTTAGTCTATAACTACAGCTCTAGTGCAGAGTGTGCAGACTGCAGACATTTCATTGACCGTATAAATATTTATTAATCACTTATACATCCACAGCTAGTTACTAACCCTCATCAGATATTCATCATCTAGTGGAGCTTAGCAATTTTAGCTCAAAAATCTTGAGCTTACAATAAATAATCTCTTGTAGTCCGTGGGATTTAGAATCACGAGATACAAGTGCTGTGTATTCTTTTGTTCGTAGTATCTCATTACAAAAAAAAGGCCTCTAAAGCTCAGTTTTCATACAAATTGATGAATGATGCATAATAAAATACTTTTCTAGAAGTATAGAATAATTATAAGAAAAAATTTGTAGGAGTTATTATTTATTTGAAAATAAAAAGTATTTTTATATATTTATGTACAATAAAGTAATTTTTTTTAAAACTACCATGTGTACTTACGCGTGTTGGGGCCCTTGAAGATTATTAGCGTCCGAGTGAGATTCTGCAATAAAAAAACAATTAAAAAGCCATATGCGAAGTGTATGACCTTATTTCAATAAAAAATTGTCGACTTTTCGCCATTCAGGGAGGCCTTTTCAAGATACATTAACAACCCTGCCTGAGTAGGTACCTCAAGCACTCCCCACAGTTCAGAATTGGCAGTCAAATTTCAACCTACATGTTAAATTTACGCAAAGAAGTAAAAATCACAGTGAGGTTCCCGAAAAATAAGGTGGGGGACTGTGAAAGGTGGTGAGGGTCAAGAAAAAATGTGTAGGGGATTTATGGGGGGCTATTAGATGCATATAGATGTTTCATGAGGGACTATAGAAGGTTCAGACAAAAATTGTGCTAAATCAAACGAAGGGGGAAAAAAATGGAATTTTATCTTATTATTTGAAGGTGAGTAAAGGTTTTGTGGATTACCAGTACTAGTAGAGGTCTGTAGGGGATTGTGTGGAGTGCCCTATGAGGTCCCTACGATCAGCAAACTCAGCATAGATGGCGTGCTGTAGATAAGAGAAAATGGCGTCACTGACACACTACGGCTATTAGTGACGACGGTATACGGTAATGTGGACTTACTTATGTGACAACATATCCGTCACGTTGACGTCAGGAGATCATGAATACTACATTTGTGTCAATGTGACGCCATTTTTCTCTTAGCTACATTACGCCATATATATATATATACAAGTGGGGCTTTGCCCCTCTGCCCGCTCCGCGCGCCAACCCCCTACTATTCTAACTTAAAAGAAGAGAGTCTTTAAATTTTACCTGTTAGTGGGTAGAGGTTGGTGCCCAAAATTTTGTGAGGAAGAAGAGTTTTTAATCTACATCGTTAAGCATTAGTTATATATTAATCAGTAAATTTCCACATCACCCAGAAATACTATTGTGGTACGTTGAGAGTTTTTTTTAGAAATCTCCGTTATGTTTAGAGAAAAAAGGTATACTTTATTTTTTTATTGATTAAGTTTTAAACAACGAAAAGTTTTAATTACTTTAGTCACATGTAATTTATTTAAATTTTATATAACATGTACTTTGTATTATTTTTGTTACTATTATGCATTCTATATTTTATCAATTGATATAAGTGGTTA
>NW_019384275.1:1630698-1648206 GCF_000648655.2 Copidosoma floridanum | reverse complement strand
AATCGGTCTATGGTAACTAAAATATGAAATAAATGATTTTGATTCTATTTTTTCAATATATCGGGAAAAAACGGCATCTATAGTGGTCCCATGTCTAGTTGTGGCTTGATTACGATTATTAACCATGTTTAATTCGAATTCGTCTCGTAGAAAATCAATTAATGGCAATGAATCGTTTGATGCAAAATTTATGTTGAAATCTCCAGCAAGAATAATAGGAATTGTATGATAATTTTTACTAAGTAATGCAGCACCTCTAACAGTATACTTTAGTAATGATTCATGGATGAACTCAATGATTTTTTGAACAGTCTGATTCATAGAAATGTATATGAAAACCATTATAATTGTCAATCCGGTCGGTAAAGTATATTTCATAGCACACAAATCACCAATTTTAGATTGACTGTAAATCATTTGTCCCATCTGACGAGCATTTATGTCCATACAAGGAGAAACAATATTTGTTGTATTATTAGTATTTTGATAAATTGCAACTCCTCCACTCCTGTTTTCGGGTCGTTTAAATTTAACAACGTGATTAAAATTTGGTATCTCAATTATTTCATAATTTTTCACCCATGTTTCAGAAAGGAGAAGAATATTACATTTTGAAATAACCTCATCAGTTAAGTCGTTGTAATGTGCAAGCAGACTTTGAGAGTTGAAAAACAAAATAGATAATCCACGTTCATTACTTATGAACTTTAATAATGAATGACCGACTTACCTCTATCCTGACTACGGCTACGGTAAACGGTTTCTATACGTTACATCAGTACTTTCTAGTGCCAGACCTCTACGCTTCTATACCTTATTACCTTCTCATACGTGCACGCACACGCACACACACACACACGTTCTGGCTTCGGATATATATATATTTTCGTTTCTATATATATTTCTATACACGCGCGCTTGCTCTTTCTCTCTCTCTCTCTCTCTCTCTCTCTCTGTCAACTGTCTACTTTTGTCGTACGTCATCGTAGCGTATCCTCTTCCCCCGCACATCTACTCAACGGTATACGGTATATATAGGTATAGTTCCCGACTGCTTCTTCTGATGCGCGTGCGTGCTACTCTCTCCCATGCCCCGCTCCCCACTCTCCGCTCCCCCCTCGCCACCAAGAACCGGATGGACACTTTTGCGTTGCATCAACCGGTTTTACTCGCCTCTAGACTTCCAATACGCGGCTATAGAAGTTTTACTTTAAAATAAGTTTTACAAGACACGGAAAAAAATGGCAGGTAGAATTCAAAGGGCAACTTATGCAGTTAGGGGCTTGAGTAAAAGAGCCCATGTGAGTAGCCTGAATCGAAGATTATTTGTCGCAGATTCAATAATTAAAGCAGGACGTTTATAAGATGTAGAGACCGGAGGATGGAGAAATAAGGACCAAATGAAAAAAGATAGAGGGTAGATTTTGAGAGTACACATATAGGGGTACCTTGTGTGTGTGTGTGCACTAGAGCGTCGGGGGGTAAAATTAGAATGGGACTGCGCGAGAATCGAATTTGTAAGGGACGCGCACCGGAACGGCGGTGCTTAACGGGGTCCGAGAGTAGGGTTTCGCTGGAGAGGAGCTCGGAAAAGAGAGCTCGTGAGAGTAGTTAGATTGGCTCGCCTCCGAGGGGACGACGTAGGCAGCAGTACAAGGGGCCCCTGCGGAATCCACTCGTGCGTTTGATTGTTGCTGGGAATGGGAATCGTTTGGCTACGTTGACGTTATTACAGATTGCTGCACAGTAAAAAGAGTAAGTGTTCCCTTCGATTCCCGGTATCGTCTTCTCATCAACTTTAGTTGATGAGTTTAGACCAAAAAAGGCGGAAATCCCTGGTTGCTTAATTGATCAACCAAGTGGTGGCCTTAGGTCGGTGATCGGATACGAAGGAGATTTTTTTTGTGTGTGCTGAGTCTCCCGGTGTGCGTGATTTAGTTTGGAGGAGTTTTTCTCCGGTGTTTTCTTTGCCTTGGAAGCCATTGTTTTCTTTTAACAGAGTGTTTATTGTGTTTGGGGAAGAATCGAATTTGTTTGTTTTTTAAGCTAGATGACAAGCGTTGATCTCACTTCGTGGGATCATTTAGTTGGTCGGTAAAAAATTCCCGGGTGTTAAATCAACTGAGAGGTGACCTTCTGACCGCTTTTTGTGTCATCCTTAAGGGTTTTTATTTATTTTTTATTATAAGTTTTTGATTGAATCGGCGACGCTCTCGTGTAACGATCCGCACAGTAGTATTGATTGTATGTGTGCTCGAATTCTGTGCCTCTCTCTTGGTTAATTTTTGATTTTTGATTTTTGCATATTACATTCTTAAAGAATTGGAGGTATTCAACCGTGGTACGTTTTGATTTTAAGCGCGATGCTTTTCTTCTAATATATAGCGATCTTATACATATGCGTCTTACTATTATTGTTCGAACTTTGGAACTCTCCTGTTGAAGAGTCGTATTTGGAGTTATCATAACATAGTTTTCAGGCCTAGACTTAAGGTAAACAAATCTGATGTATAAAGGTGAAATATTTGTGATGGGGAGATATAAGGGGGATTCTACAAAAAACGAGTATTCTGCGATACTGTAATTTTTTTTTTTGTTATCAGGTGATTTGATAGAATCTTGTCGATATTTTTTTATTNCCTGTTTAAGGTAGCTCAAAATCCTTTTTTATTGTTTGTTTTCAATCATAAAAAATGATTTAACGTGTAAGATAATCGATTTCAGTTCTTTAATTTCTTATGATTTTATTTGATTGGTATTAAAGATCTTTTTTTTGTCTTGTCAATTGAGAAATTTGAATAAACACCGAGAATTAAAGAAGATATTTTTTTGAGTTCGTTTCTTTTTGGTTGCGTGTCTCCTCAGCTCCTCTGTCTGCCGTTATACCACGATCCACTTTCCTTTACGAGTTACCCTTAGCAAAGTGGACCGTTTCAATTTACAAGAATGATGATGGGATTGAATGTTAATACACCAGGATACATACGAAAAGTGGAAGTGGAACGGGTTGGCATAGAAGTAAACGTCAGGAAAAGAGCTAAAAACTTTTTCATCCACATTTTAAGGATGGACAAAAATAGATGGCCATATATATGCTTGATAAAGAAATTAAGGGGGATAATAAACAAAAATCTGACTAAGCGGGGAAAAAAAGTTAATGCAGGATACGAAAAAGTAAAGAATGGGGAAACGTTAGAACTTTTAAAAAGGCAAACGGGAAGGAATAGCTTTAGAAAATTAAAGAGAATTTCATAATAGGCAGGGAAATTTTGACCAACAAGAAATACAAAAAAACTGAAAGGGAAATTAAAAGTTTTAATTACTGTAAATACTACAAAGAATTGTAGGAACAACTGGAAAAAAAGGAATGGGAAAAAGAAAATATGGCAGGGGATTTGAAAGAGCAGTAGTTTAGGCTTAGATGTAGAAATATAGGAAAGGTGAGAGAAAAAGGTTATAAAGTGCTCGACTGTGCATATGTAGCTGTGTTAAAAGGCAGGAAAAAAGATTGGAAAGGAAATAATAAATTTGGTCAGAAGTATAGGTTTAGGGAATAGTGAAGGGACGGGAAGAAAGAATCTTTTAAGAATATTAAAAGGAGAACCGGTGGGTGATTTATGCCAATATATAATATCTTTTGAAAATATAGCTAAATCAAAGACCGATGATTATAACGTTTTTGTTACTTCGTTTCGTTATTTACGTCAGATTAATACTTTCTTTCAAATTTTACACTAACCATTTGTCTTCAATACTATTATTTATCTATTTTTTTTGTTTTTAATTTTGTTCCATTACATAACCTATTTACTTAAGTCAAATTTCTAATTCACATCACTACTGCTGTAATGTTGAAATTCAATTTATGAAGTGTAAGACTTAACGAATATTATTCAAAACTTGTGGTAAAAAATAAATACAAATAGAAACATTAAATATATCACAGTTTTCATATGTTGCTTTATTAACACTACAAAAATTGTCAGTTCCTCCCGTAATAAAATGCCAAAATTTATTATTTCAAAAATGTGTGCGTTATAAAAATTGCTCTGTTCAAATATGAATCTGATTCATCACTCCATATTCTTAATATAATACATTATCTGTTAATAATTGTTGTGGAACAAAAAATAATTTTACATTTTCATCCTCTATTTTCAATAATAACTAGTTACGTTGAACACGCTTCGCACAATCTGACTTATAATGACTATTTTTTTACTCAGTTTTATTATTTAATTAGCGCACCATACTACAAAAGGAGAATATAATTTATCTTGTTTTTTAAACGTATAAGTCGAAACTCTAAATCTTACCCCAACAACATTTATGTTGACACTAATGACACAATTTTTTTCCGAAGTCAACTTAAGTAAATAATTTATATATTTAAAAAGTAATTGGCACAAATAGAAATTATGTAGTTTGTAGTGCGCACTACTGTATGTTCTGAGCGCTGCATGTCAACTCTAAAGAGTTTAATAGTCCGTCGTTGTAGTAAAATAAGGTAGCAATAATCTTAAAAAATCCAACATTATTAATATCAACTCAACATTACTTTTCTGTATACACTTTTTAAAATAAATTAATCAATTATTTTGTATTGTAAACCTCAATATCTATCAAAGAATTGGCTCGTGGAAACCATATGTGTATATCTTTCTACATTATGAAGTTATTTCATCTCCGTGTACAAGAATTGGCAACATAGTGGGCAAAAAGGGAGGGATGTAAGGAGAAAGGGGTGAATAAGGAGGAGGTTGCAAGGGGTGTTATTAAATTATTGGCGAGACTTGTGTATATAAATACATTAAGTTATTTTGCCGCCGTTACTGCCATCTCCGTGTGCAAGAATGCAATACGTCGATAATGTAACATAAACAGAGATGAGTAGAGAGATTGCTAACGCCAATGCTACGAAGTGAGACGACTTTTTGGCATTAATCGGGGCGATCTGCCACGGCCAGCTGTCGAACCAAGGCGCACACTTTTCGAGAGTGCGAGATTCGTATCGAACAGCGTGCGCCTACGAGAAGAGGGCGTCCCCTACGGAATTCGCGTGAAAATGAGCATATAGGCGCACATTTTGGAAACATGTGGAAGGGGTAAACCGCATGTCTGCCTACTAAGAGAGAAGTGGATTCGCGTGTAAATGAGCACATAGGCGCACATTTTGGAAACATGTGAAAGGGGTATACTGCATGTGTGCCTAGGAGGAAAGGAGCGGAAATTTTAACTATAGCTATATAGCTGAGCGCACAGCCAAAGCAAGCGACGACATGAGTTTTTCTCTTTTGACTGCAACCGAGTATATGTTATATATATGTATATTTAACTGATTCTTGCTCTCACGCTCTTGCTTCAATGTTATTTATTAATCTGATTTAATTAAATCGTGGAACTAAATGGTCATTAATTATATGCACAGACTTTTGATTTCAATAAATTATTTCTTAATTCTTCCGTACTTTTAACATTCGCAAATCCATCAATGTTTTTAAAACATATACAGCTTCAATTATTTTTTAAGGTTTTTAGTACAGCTTTAACCACAAATTTATAAAATTTTACACATCCTAACTGCTGTAAACTGTCCGGATATCCATGAACGTGTGTGACTTCGAAGGAGGATTCACTTGTCCTTCGAAAATCTGAGATGGATAAGGTTAATGCCGCTTCGTGGATCGTTTTGCACTTAAGGGTTCTAATCCTCATCATGGTAGATTTTTTTTTTTTGTATTCAATTTATCACTTTAATTTTATTTCTTTTATTAATGTTTCATTTAAAAATATATGTATCGTCAACATTTTTTCGGATTCATCAAAATGAATATTGTTACTTTGATACTTCTTGTTAGCAAAGCCATTCTATAAATTTATAATACTTAAATAACTGTTAAGGATTTGAACATAATTTATGCATTTTGAAACTCCTAAGAAATTATGAACTCTTCTCGTAGGCGCACGCTGTTCGATACGTATCTCGCACTCTAGAAAAATGTGCTCCTTGGTTCGACGGCTGGCCGCGGCCGGTCGCCCCGATCAGTGCCAAAAAGTTGTCTCACTTCGTAGCATTGGCGTTAGCAATCTCTCTACTCATCTCCGACATAAAAGTCGTAAAAATAAATAAAGATTTCCGTGTATAAAAAATGTAGCAATTGTTTTCGGCAAAATTTTCATTAAAATTTTATTTCGTATAGGTATGGTTTTGAATGTTTGGAATTTTAATTTCTTACATAATAATGAAAACTTTGAATAGTTAAAAAGTGTTGAACCAGAGAAGTAGGAATCAATCCATACTGAGACTCTGAACAATGAAACTGATAAAATCGTGCGCATAAGTAAAAAATAACTTTTCTCTTATATCCCCGCCAAAAAAACGACTATTCTTATTATGAGCACAAAGTGCAATTGCCGCTTTGCGCCTTTAGGCCATACTTTGCGCCCTTGTTATCACTTTGGACCCATAGGCTTTTTGCCCTTGAGCTCAAAGTGTGCCGACGGGCACAAAATTGTACCGTACGCCCTCGGTTAGAAAAACACATACAACAACCGCATTCTTTGGGTGTTCATATTTGTACTTTGTGCCCTAGTGACATAATGTACCATTGTTCCTTTTATACAGAGAGTTAAATGCAACATTCCTACTAGGTAGAGAATCGCATCTGGTGCTTACAAGAAAAGTATTTTGCTATACTCTGCGTGTCTTGGTAGTTTCCTCGCGGAGAAAGCCAAAAAAGTTTTCCTACTAATCAGTACACGCGATTAATACCTGAGAGGGTACATGCCTTGTGTATATACAAGGTCAACCACAAATACAAAGACAAAAGACAAGCATGGGAGTGAACATCCAATAGTAGATGTGTGTGTGTATTTAAAAACTTTACATTCACTGATAATACGCTGTAATTTTCTCTGGTAAAAGTTACTTCGTGATAAATTTATCTGTACATCTTGAAAATAAGAAAAAGTTCATATTTGTGCAAAATAAAATTGAAGATAAAATGTAAAATAGCGGACACCCTTCACATCTTTGTTTACAATAAATAAAATCGATGATGCTGCGAAATTATGATAGTACGTGCAAGTTTTGAATACAATTTTTTTAGTAACAATCTTAAAATTTGTACGAACGTAAAAAAATAAAGCAATAGGCAGATTAAACATTAAATCTCCTAACTATCATAAATGATTTTCTCAAAAATAGTATTGAATGAAAAGCATATACCTTATTCGAAAATTTAAAAACACTCGCAATATTAAGTATAAAACATTTAAGGATACTGCAATTGCTTTAGATTTAATTCATCATGATATTAAAATTAATAGAATTTTTTTATAGAGATAACACAATTATGCTTGCTTTTAAACTCCGACAATTTTTTGCATGGTTTTGAATTTAAAAAAAATATAAGGTGATAATATATTAAGAATATATAAAAGTTGTTCCACAGAAAATTTTTGAAGTTCTACTTCTATAGGCGCGTTATGCGCGAGGGTAATCAACGATTTCAGATTCTGACCTTGAGAAAAAGTGTGACTGAAGTGGATTTTGCGTGTAACTCCCCTTTCACCCTACTCCTCGTGACGTGCTTCCGGTCTCTTTCACGCCATACCGCACTGCATTGCACAGCGCCAAACCATTTCATGAAAAAAAATTTCATTTTCTCATTTTTTTTTTTTGTATTTATTTTATCAATCGTATAAACGTTTTTACCATACATCTTTATAGAAAAATGTATCTGGAAAAAAAAGATAAATGGTTTCAAGACTAAAGATGACTACAGTTATATTTTATCAACTATTGGTGCCATACTGAAGCCGTTAAATCGGAAAAATCGAGAAAAATGTCCAAAAAGCGTTTTTATTATTTTTTCTATATGTATCCAAGCTTGAAAAAATCTTTAAAAATTCATGATGATAAAAAAATATGGTATAAAACAGAAATTGTTTTCAGCGCTGCACCCAGGCAGGTTTTTGAAAACCGTCCTTTTAAAAATTTCGAACGTCCCTCACAATTTGAATTTGGCGCTTAAATTAAAAAAAAAACTCATGTATATTTTAATCACAAAAATACACCTTGACGAATTTTTCAGATTTTTTCATGCTTCCATTTCCGAGAAAATTGAGAAAACTCGAAAAACACGTTTTTTGGCCCCCACTGATCTCACAACGGTTTTGAGGTCTGAAAAAATTTTTAACAATTTGTTTTTCTAAACTTTAACGACATTAATTTTTTTAGAATTTTTGGAGCCAATGCACTTTTCACTTTCTTATACGGCTAGGCCCTTTTTAATTAACTTTACTAAATCATATTAACTTATTATACTAGTATAAATTATGCAACTTACAATGATCAGGATATTTATGACAGTAACTTTTGTTGAATTTTTTCAATCGAAGTTTTAAATAGTAATCGTGAAGGTCTCCCACCCTATAAACTTAGTTTCAAAGTTGGAGCAATAGTTTTGTTATTTAAAAATTTAAGTATATAAGTCAATTTGTGCAATGATACAGGATAGTAATGTCAAAATTATTTATGTATAATATTGAAGCAGATACAATAACTGAAGAAAAACAAGAAAATGAAGTTTTTTTACCAAAAATAACTTAAAATACAAGTAATTTATTATGGTTATCTTTTAAACTGTACTGAAAGCAATTTTTATTAGTTTTAGTATTCATCATGACAATTGTTCAATCACAAAAATGAAGTTTTGATGTTGGTTCGTATTTTAGAAAAACCTTCACTTGCCTATGAACATCTTTATGTAGCGTTATCACGATGCAAAACTACAAATGGCACATTTATACAAATCGAAGACAATAGTGAACAAAAAATCATAAAATTTGTGTAAAAAAACATATTTCTGTAAGACTTACGTAACAAAATATTTGATGTTAATTAAATGTCCAATGCAAAAATCATTTAAAGTGGCTTGGGCGATTTTTATCGGCTTGATTAAAACCTCTGAAATTCTGGATTTATGTAAATAAAGTATGCTAAATTTATTTGCGATAAGAAAATACTGTGGTCAATGACTAACAAATCGCTACTCAAAGTTCACCAATTCAACACCTACTCATATGACAGTGGTCACAAAATCAACTTTATCTTCAGAAATCTTTGATTAACCCAAAAAATTAATAATAGTTATTGTGTATTTTTTTTACAAAGAATCTAATATATTCCTTAGAATATAGGGTCAACGACTTCATAGAAAATCAGAAGAAAAGTGTGAAATATTAATCTGGCTTGCCTTGCAATATGTCCCAATTTTTACAATTATTATTTCACGGTACTTTTCTGGCAATTTTTTATCTTGCACTTTGGTTTTATCGAAATAACTATTGTTATTGAAATATTTACCATCGAAAAGCGTTGATTTTTTAGGGGCCCTTATGTCACCCTTACCTATATGGTAGATACTCATAGGTATCATACCAACTGCCCATGCTAATTTAACGAATTTATCTACAAAAACAGTAATTTAAATATCAATTTGATTGTTTTGTTTAAAGTTCGGGACAGAAAAGTTACTTTTTTGGTGGTTGTGTAGAGCCACTAGTGGTGACAACAACGTTTATTATGATTTCATCGAAATGTCATAATTTGATCACATTGTGTTTTTAAAATGTCATTTGAGACATGTTTGTACAATTTTTACATACTTGTATAATGACAATAATAGTTTCAAAAATATAACGCACCAAAACCTGTCAGTGATCAAAATTTGCGTGAAAACTTATTTTCTAAATAATTGACGTATTTAATAATCTCTGTATATTAATGAGGAAAACAAATTTTATAAAATTTAACTATTAAATTAATTTATTTCTCTCATAGAGAGTTTAAAAATAATAGATGTTTTTTCGGCGCACACAGGGAGAAAATAATTCTTTTTGTTTAAAAATCTGCCTGTATCACAATTTTTACGTACCGCTACCATTATTTGTAATATACACTTCTAAGATAACAGACTTTAGGGTATTACTGACACTTACTTTTACAAAACAATACCGAAACCCACAAAATTGGGAAATTAAGCAAAAACTCCTTAATTAGACACACAATTTTCAAAAAATGTCATGAGTTTAAGATCACAACTTGAAATTAAAATAAGGCACACGTTTTAATATAATTCTTTACTAGTTTCAACCAAAATTGACCCAGAAAACAAACTCAGTACAGTAATCATAACAACTTGTAGTATTATGTATAACATTCCTTATAAAATATATCAAATACAAAACGCCATTACAACAGAATACAACAATAATTTCTAATACAAATACCAAAGCGATAAATGTACAAACATAAACCATAAAGTACATTACTCGTTCTTCTTAATACACTTACCATCAAATGAGCCTAATATTTTCAATAATTTTTTTTCCTTTACTTACATAGATCTATACCTAGATTCTAAATAGACTAAGGTGCAAATAGAGTATACTACTCTCCTTCCTTAGTCTTAAGTTTTTCTAATATTACATCTAATCTATCCCAAATTTTCGCAGTTTTACATAGGTTTACATCTTTCAACATATTTATAATATCATCCTGCCGTATACTTTCATCACAAATTTTACATTCCTTTATTTTTTCACATCTCATGAATATGTGTTCGACGCTTCCCACCTTGTCTTTACACGACGCGCAAACTCTTTCCTCGTCCTTTAATCAAAATTTGCTACTTGCTTCTAAGTTTCCACATCTCGCCCTAGCTACACGACTAATCTTTACGCCTTCATGATGTACATTTAGGTTATTAGCGCTGTCTATGCTCATAAAATCTTGATATCTCGTATTATATGGCGATTCCTTCATTTTGGCTTCAGAATTTTGATTATCATTGTCATTCATACGCTCTTTTATTTTACCTTTAAAATTTACTTTTTGTTTTCTCCAGATCTCTATTAAGCGCTCACTAAAACCTAAATTGTTTGAAAATTCATTCCTATCTGCTCTTGTTTTTACTTTGTACTCTTTCTCAAAAGTCTCTTCCTCTCCCTGGTTGAAGATTTTCTGATCAAAATTAATCGCTCTCATACCTGAGTGAACCCTTAGCTTTTCTATACCTACTTCTTTCATTATCAAATATTTTAGTGTGCAGAAATCTAACCTTTATACCCGTCTAAAATAATCCAACTTTACTTTTTCTAATTCTTTGATGTCTATCCATCCAAAAATCTCAGCTCCATAACTCATCGTACTTCTGACTAGATAGTTAAAAAAATCAACCTTCTCATAAAATCATCCTTACAAACCATTTCACCCAATCCTCACTTTTTTTTTGCTGCCAAAATACCTTTTCTTTTTAGTTCCTTTATATGATCAGAGAAATTTCTCTTTCTATTAAAAGTAAACCCCAAGTACTTAAAAATATTAACTTTCTCTATACCATCTTCCCTTGATTTCCAACCTGTTTTATTAAGCTTACCTTTGCTATTGAGGATTAACATTTTCGTTTTCTTATAACTTATACACAATTCTCTTTCTTTCGAAAATCTCCTCAATGTTTCAATCGTGTCCCATGTTGCCTCTCTGCAGCAGCGAATCACATTTTATCTTTGTTTTCTATTATGTCATGTATACTGTTATCTTGTACAAAGCGCTGTGTAGTATATTTACCTGTACTTTAAATATTTGCGCAAAATTTATGTATAGGTTCGATTTATAGATTATTTTCTACAAAACTGCTCCCGAACAAAGAAATTTATAAATACTACGAACAATTTTTACTCATATAAAATCATACCTTTTGTAATTTAAACCTTGTTAAACTTTGTTGTTATGGGGTCAATCCGACCATGGCATAATAAACTCGTTTTCACTCACTCACTCACTCTATTCAATGCCAGCAAAACCAAGTCATTTGCGTATGCTAAAGACCATATCCTTACCTCATCAATCATTCCCCCCCCCCTACATTTCTCTTTATTAAGTCATTCACAATACATATACAAAACAATGCCGAACTTAATAAGAACCCTTTCCTTAACTGTTGAGCAACCCAAAATTCCTCAGATAATCCTTAATTTCCCTTTATCCTAATTTTAGTTTCTCTGTAAAGTTCTCTAATTTTATAAATAAGTTCCTTACTAATGCCATACTTCTCCATAATTTTCCACAGTATTTCTATTCACAGTATTAAACGCTGCCTTAAAGTCTACGAACAACGTATGGGCTTTGTCCTTCCCATTTTTAGCTCTAATCTTTTGAACTACATAGTTTAAACTCTAAATGTTATCCATTATCACCCTATTTTTTCTAAATCCTGCTTGATTGTCTGGTAGTATATTTTTATCATTCATTTCCTTTACTAATTTCTCTCTAAGTACCTCTGTGTATATTTTGTAGCTAGTATGTAACAATTCCATTCTCCTCTAATTATTTGGCTTTTTTCTGTCTCCTTTTTTAAACAATGGTATAATAACCACCGTTTTTCAATCTTCAGGTATTTTTTCAGCCTTCCAAAACTTTATTAATAGTTCCTCTAGCTACCTCATTACATCCATCCCTGCATACAACCACGCTTCATTTTATATCCCATCGTACCGGGCAGCTTTTTTTCTTTTTTAGTTTTTCAATCGCTAGTGCTATTTCAGCCTCACTTAGTTCAACCTCCTCTAACCTTTCATCGCCCTTTTAATACCTTCTCCCCCTGAATTATTTTATTTCCCCCTTCCAATAGGTTTCTAAAGTGTTCTTTCCATGCATTTAAACTTATAATTTTTTCTACACGTTCTTCTTTCTTTTTATACTTATTTTAAAATCTTCATACAGCCGGTTCATTTCTTATACGCTTTAAAGCTTCCTTTTAAGATTATTTAAATTCTGCTTCTTTCACTCGGCAAATTACTCTCCATTCTTTTCTAGCCTTTATAAAAATATCTTTATCACATTTACCTAACGCCGCAGCTCTCTTTTTGCCTTTCTCTTCTTATTCTTACACTCCCTGTCCCACCATTTCCTATAACCAATTTTCCTTACCTTTATTACAATAACTTTTTTCACTATATTATCTAAAATACGTTTTTTTAATCTCATCCATAACCACTCGGTCTCAATTACATTATCCTCTCCCTCAGTTTCAGTACTTGCTCTAAAAATCGAGCAGCTTTCGTCTGACCATGAGTTTATCTCTTGTTTAAATAGTCCTCCCTCAAGAATTCGACCTGAGGCATACGTTTTAATTGTGACTGTTGAATATTAGCCAAATGTGATTTGAGCTCTTAAACTTTGAGAATCAAATATCCATAATACGAATGACTCATATAAACAGTTAAATATTAAATAATTTTTTTCGTGTTCCACATGACTTGAAATGTCCCATACGTACGAACACCAGTTGATTCTTCTACTGTACATAATTCTTATGTTTACCATATAATAATGCGGGTGATATTATTTATGCACCTTTCTATAAAAGATCACTCTGTTTTTGATAAGCTTATAAAATTTCAGACAAAAATGTATTATTCAATTGAAAAATATGTCTGTACGTCTGTACCTATATAATTTTTGAGGTATCACATACATTCTTTTTAATACTTCTAAAATAAAATATTTTATTTTATTACTGCCATTTTTCTGAAAAAACAGTGTCAAAATCCAAAAAAATTATACGTAAAACTAATTTAATTTCTGAAAATAATTTTCAAAAAAAATCAGTTTACTGGATTTTTGAGATCCCTTATAAATGGTTGTTCTTGAACATTAAATATAGCAGGTTCAAAGTGGCAGTTAAAATTCGAAATTCTGTTATTTTTTTATTAATATTATTTACAAATTTTTTTAGTGGTTTTTTGATTACAACATTTATATTTTTTATTACAAGTTAAAAATTATTTGAATCATTTCCTACAAAAATACACTTTGGACAAACTCATTCCAAACAATACTTATGATTCTTTTGGAACAGTAAAATACAGTATATTTATAGATTTATTTTTTCTTTTTTTTATATTTTAGTGCTATACACCCAGCTCCTATTAAGGGCACTACTCTGGGCACTCAGTTCTTTGGAGAAAGAAGGGAAGAAGGATGGAAGGCACATTCATAGTTTTACCACAAAGTTAAAGTGATCTGTAGTTATTTCGGTCCCCCCAGGGCTGTAAGGCTGCATTAGCGGGATTTTTGGGACTGTGTGGGCGGGGGGGGGGGTGAACGGAATTGCTGTAAGCCCTACTTAAATCACTAAACAATATAGTTATTTATATTTATAAATGTGTGTATACATACATCTAAATTTTATTAGTTGACTTGTAAGTCCTAAACTCTAAATAAATTCAATGGAATATGGACTTACAAATTAATATACAGTGATGGTGTTAATAAATGTTACATAGAGTAACAAGTGACTTTTGTTACTAATTAATTTCAAAAATTAAATCTACTGAAAGTATGGAAATACAAAGCCACATTAAATATGTGAACCACAGAATTTTTTTAATTTTTAACAATTCACAGAAGGAGGGAGGGCAATATAGCACAGGAAAAAAACAATATTGTTGATTTAAATATCAGAGAAAAAAAAAGATGTACAAGAATAGAGTACACTAGCGCTATGCTGGCGTGTAAGCGGCAGCGTGATCAGAGTAGAGAGAGAACGCCTCTGTTTAAAGGCTCCGTCTGTCTTAGTCTAGCTGGCCCACGTGATCAGATTTCTGTCTGCTAATGGTCTGATATAGTCTTTATTGTATAAATAAGTACAATGTACATTGACTCGTTGACACGGTACTACGTAAACAGCGTTATGTTTACACGATTTAAGTAAAAAGAAGTAGTTGCGATGACAAAAAAATGTTTGATTTGTCGAATTGAAGCAAGTCAAGCATGTGATCGTAGTTTTTGTGCGTAAGTATTAGAATATATATTTTATCGTGCGTATGTATACATTGATATAACCTTAAATGAAATTCTTAATGTGGAAAAATACCGTTTCGTTTACAGTTTTCCGAAAAAAGAGGTATCTCGACAACAATGGATGAAAGCTCTAAAGATGAAATCTGAACCAAATTATAACACTGCTTACATATGCAGTCACCACTTCAACAAAAAGTTTTTTTTTTGAAGGTGTTGGGCTACTGCAACGTCGTAGATTGTTGGTTGGGTCAGTTCCTGCAGTATTAGAATGTGAGGAGTCAGTCCAAACTAATTTACTGAAGCACGATAGTAAAGGATCTAGAAATGAAAAGATGGTTATCTCTCCAGAAAAGAGGGAGCAGATGACGAAGTGTAAGTTACAAGTAACATCAAATGTTGACACTACCGAGAAAAATAAATCCAGCAATCCTAACATGAACGACAGCTGCTGTAATGAAGACGAACTTGACACCAACGGTGATACTGCCAGAATACGTGAAAATATAAATCCTAGTGTTGATATGACTAGTATTACGGCTCTTTATAGTGCAAGAAATTATGGAAAAACCGGGCTTTCAAAAGAGAAAAAAAAATCAAGTCTCTGACTAGTGTAATTTGTGACTTAGAGAAAAAGAAGAAGTTCAGTGCTGCTAAGTTTTTAAGGGTTCAGTAGAAATTTGTGGAGAATTTGTTTTGTTAATTAGCTTTGAATAGAAAATTTAATGAAAATGTCACGACCATATCAAATGTTTTGTAAATTTATTGTATGCAGTTTAACCACATGCTGCTCATTAACAGAATAGATTTTAGGCTGATTTTCTTATACATTTAAACAGATCGGTAGTATTTTACAATCATAATCATGTACATACAAATTTTGTTTGATAGTTGTAGTAATTTTTATCACAGTACTACACATGATAATGAACTGCTTTTTTATGATTTTTACAGATTAACAATTGTCATTAACAATATTTTTTATTACTTGTGTAATAAATAAAAAAATTTTAAAAATCTACTTGTCTCTTTTTTAAAATCCATTAGCTCCCTAAAAAATTAACATTGTCGTGGTTAATTTATTTTTGTAAAATTTCCTACCGTGCGTACTGGAGTTGTTACACCACATAAAGAGCAAAACACCAACGGAAACTTTTCCTCCTGCTTTGAAAAACTTCGCAAGAAGTCTGCATTTTCACCCTCCAGCTGCATACGAGATGGTGAGAAGTAGTTTTTTAAAATGCTTGCCAGCAGCTTATATTCTGAACAAGTGGCTGAAGACATTTGATTACCAGCCTGGTATCTCTGAATGGATGGTTAATAAAATTGCAAGAGTAGTAGAAGACGAACATGCTAAAGGCAATCATTTAATATTCAATATTATATTTGATGAGATAAGTATTAAGCATCACAAAGAGTGGGACAGTCGTAGTAATACTTGGAAGGGATTAGTTGTTTATGGGGGATAATTAAATTTCTTGCAAAGACTTTGTTCGTCAGAGATTAATGTAGTAAGCGTCACTTTTGATAGAGACAGTACTCACAAAACTGCGTGTGAGTGTCTCGGAACCTGTCTAGATTATGAACGTAACTTTCAACCTTTTTTCGATTATACGGACTCTGCAGCAATTAAGACCTCTTTCAGCAATTAAAAAATTACTAAGCAATCAATTGAATATTAGTGTTTCTGCCTTAGCCAATTGTTCGCCTTTTGGATACGACTTTAATTGTAAGTTTGGAAAATGAAGTTGATGAAAAACCAAAGGAAGTATTAGGTAGCACTGAGGTCTACGTACAAAAAAAAGTTGACAGCAAAGATTCGAGTAAAATAGTTGTAACCAATAATACTCTTTCAGACCAAGTTAATCAACACTATTTAGAACATGATTACTGCGAATCAATATCACCCTAGTGGTATAGAAACGAGTACTCCAACCAAATTATTGCTTACATTGCAGGTTCAATCGTTAAGTACATAAAACACATACAATGTCAAGAATTTTTAAACATTATTTATAAGTGGTTCTCATTCAGATACCGATTTGGCACTAATTATGTTACGAAACAAGGGAGGCTTAAATTTTGCGTCTAACAGCGTCATAACTATTTGTAAATGTAATAAAAAAGTAATACGTGAAACTAAAAATTAAAAAAAAAAAACATTTATCCTGCAACGGTTATCAAGACAATACACAGTGTACCCTCTCACTTATTCAACGACGATAATTTTTTTGAACAAGATTCTTTACTAAATCATCGTAATGAGATTATCACTTTAATTGTAAAAAAATATTTAGATATCAGAATGCATCACGAAAGTAGTTTACCAAATTATAATAATACAAGAATAAGAATGAAAAAAAATAAGGTCACTATATTTTCTGGTCAATAAGTACTGTTTATGAAAAGCACTAAATTGCTCTTATTATAATAATGACATATTAGATTGTTGATGGCATGTGGTGTAAGACGTAAGACCGTTATTACCGTAAGTCTGAAAATATGTATAAAATTTAAAAGAAAATTGTTTTAAATACTCAGTTGAATAAAAATGTTCAAGTTGTTTTATAATATTTTTATATATATTCATACACATATAAAGATTCAAAACACACGTATAAAATCAATTATTATAAATA
>NW_019384275.1:1578907-1621339 GCF_000648655.2 Copidosoma floridanum | reverse complement strand
TTAATTCAATTTATAAAATTTTTAAATGTATTAAATTCTAATACAATAGGTATAAATCTATGGTTAACTCAACAAATTTCAGAACATTGTCCATAAAATAATCCTGGTCTATTAAAATTTATTCTAATTTGATTTGATCGTCCTGGGATAGCATCAACTTTTATTTCTAAACTTAAAACTGTGAATGAATGGATAACTTTTATTGATCTAATTATAAATCGTAAATTTAAATTTATTGGTACTGCTAATAAATTATCGACATCTAATAATCGAAAATTAAAATTTTCAATATTAGAAATTA
This sequence comes from Copidosoma floridanum, assembly GCF_000648655.2. The sequence goes on along the minus strand of NW_019384275.1, from coordinate 1,621,038 downwards.
TAAAAGAATCAAGTATAAAATCTTTAAAATCTAAATACTCATAAGATCAATATCATTGATGACCTAGTACTTTAATAGATAAATATGGATTAAAAATTTCATCTCTTAAATATAAAATTTTTAGAGATGGGATTGCTAAGAAAATTAAGAAAAAAAATTGGAACAACCGTCTTCATACGCTGGAAGTAAAGATCTCATCTTAACTCGCAATTAATAACTTCGTTCTAAAAAGCCGAAATTACTATTTTGAAAACAGGAAACTTGGAATTTCTCTTTTTAAACGAGTGAAAACGTAGAATTACTCTGATAAAAAAAAAAGAGAGAAGCCGAAATGCCTGAATTTCTCGTCTTAAAAGAGTAAAACTGCGAGTTTTCCATTCTGAAAATAGAAATGGACAAAATCCTTATTTCAAACAGGTGACATGGTATTTTGATTCTTTCTTAAATAATTCAAACGATTATGATCTATCATCATGTATGCGTGTATAAAAAATTGTTGTGTCAACCTTCCTGCATTTAATAAAGGACTGAAATTTTTATCGTTGGTTCTGAAGGATAATCTATATAAGTAGTATTGTAAAAGAGTGACATTTGTATTTTTATCTAAACATTTTGAAAAATAATTAGTACTCCATCCTAAATCACTAACTGGAAACAGTAATGGAAAAACCAAGGGTTCAATGAAATGTGACAATTTATTTAAATAAGTAAAATACTAAATACCACACTTCCTAATACTACATATATAGTCTGTAGCCATTAGCATGTTGCAGTTGTGAGTATCGTGAAAAAGTAAAGATAGACTGCTTGTTCCAATCGTAAGATTCGCAAGTATACAAACGACGTTCTCAGTAAAACTTGCTTGTGACATAGATAAACGAATCTCGTTGTAGTAGCGCCCCCCACGCCATAAGAGTACAAGACCTACTCTGGAATGGAAATTAAAAGAGGACGTAAACTGGGGCTAAGCTTGGCTGTCATGCCGCCTACCTTGGCCGCAGCTTGACACTTTACTTGGCCCACAGGGTTCATAATTTAATAAATAAAATGAAGTAGTTATATAAAATCGCACAGTTCTTATTTTGGGATAGCGTATTGGGGGGTTGGCGTGCAATGCGCGCAGAGGAGGAAGCCCCACTAGGATGTGTATATATATAAGTGAAAAAGAAGAGAATGTAAAGAAAGATTAGGATTAGATTAGACAATAGAAAATCATACAATAGAAATAAAGGAGAAGAAAGGTTGCAGAGAGCTGTGAGCTCTGAGACACATCAAATAAGGGGTAAGGGGATAGAAGATGTGCCAATTACAGAGCGCAAAGATAAGATAAACAGGTTAGACGGGGTAAGGAAACTAGAGACATGATGCTTGCCTGAATAAATGCACAAATTATCAGAAAGAATAGGAGAGGGGAATTAAACTTTAGGTCATGTAACCGCTCATGTAAGCAACAGGATGACTCAATAAGAGTCAGTAGAAGAGTTCTTAGAAAAACTTACAAAAGTATGTGGCCATTAGTGGTGCAAAAACAGTTATAGCCAAAATTTAAATGAAGTAGAAAGCATATGGGGAGACAGTGAAACAAACTTGGATACAATACAGATATTTTTGAATAGGACAATGGGGTTGCAAAACACGGACTTAAAAGTTTCAGAAGCACTGCAACAACAGTTAAAAAAATTATAAAAAGAGGTATGATATAATATGTATGAGTACCCAAGCCCCTGTATGATTACGGAGTTTCACCTCGATTAAATGTAGACATTCCTTGAAATCCGTTCGTTTGTAAAAGAATTACCCATGAATGAAAATCAAAGCGAGAACAAGCGTGGAACTAAAGCAACAACAGTAATGCTGGCGAAATGAAGCGCGAAAAAGAATAATCAAGGTAGGTACGAAAGAGGTTTAGAAAAAGGACATGCTTATTAAGAAAACGACTATAACGTATATGCCGATGAAATATCGAGAAGAGTTGGTGACTTGTTACAGAACTTAAGGAGTTAAATAAAATAATAGTAGGACGGTGCTACCCGTAACCCTTTTAAACTGACATACGGCTGCTAAGTACATTACAATAGTCAACTTCAAGAGCGGTTTTTACCAAATTAAAATTCGGGAACAGGACGCACACAAAACAGCATTCTAAGAACCTGACGTCCGTCAATAGTAAAAACGTTTACCAATAGGCTGCTAGAAATTATCTAATACCTTTTTGAGGGCCGTAACGCTTACTCTAACTGATTTACAAGGAAAAAAGATTGACGTGTAAATAAACGGTATCATAGTGTTCGCAATAACCATCAAAGAGCACAAAAACCACTTCAAAAAATCAGTAAAACACTGACGATGGTAGACATGACTATGAGGCTAAAAAAGGGCGAATTTTTGAAGAAAGAAGCAAAAGTTATTAGTCATCTAGTTGAACATGGCGAGATTAGGACTGGCCCAAAAAAGATCAAAATGACAAGAAAATATTCGATTCCAACTAATGCAAAAAAAGCAGTTTTTTTGTATTCATCAAACTACAGAAAATTCATAAAAAATTACGCAAATAAGGCGTGTCCACTATCTGCATTATTGAAAAAAAAATATACAGTTTAAGAAGGTTGAAGAATAAGAGAAGGCCTTCAAACACTTGTTGACGCATTACACTCAGAACCCTTATTGGCAGTGCCGGACTAAAGTAGACGTTTTATCGTAACAACGAACCCATTAGATAACGTTACTGGTACGTCTCAGTCAGGGAAAAATAGATAAGAAAAGCCCCTCACGATGCCAAAAGGGTTGTGACCTCAAATACCCAACTTACGATAAAGAACTACTAGTAGTGGCGTTTGTAAAAGAGCAGTTTAGGTCTTACTTACGTGGCAGGAAGTTTACAGTAGTAACAGATTATGAACCATTGAAACATGTTCACTCTTTCAAAAGCCAATAGTACAGAGAGAGAAAGAACCCAGAAGTATCACATGCAAAACTATGACAAATGGCAGATGAACAAGAAAAAGAAGAGAGGCTAAAGTATGATGGCCCTTTGGCTCAAGTATTTAAAATCTGAAAAAAATCAAGAAAATGAATTAACGATTAATCAAAGGAGAAAATATAATGTCATTCAGGTTCTTCAGACGAGAAAAATATAAGAAAGAACATTATTTCGAAGAAAAGGAAGAAATTGGTAGAAAATAACAACTATGATTGGAAACCTTGATGCAAGGACCAAAAAAGGAAAAATTGGATCATATAAAAAAGATCTATATAATTAGAGTTCAAAACGAGTTTGCCTTTCGAAGCCATAGCTCAACAAATAAGATTAAAATCATTGAAATAAGAAAGAAAAGATAATGGAAGCTAGATTCACTAAACTGAATGAGAGCAGAGTTTTATACCATATTTCCAAAACAAACATGCAGAACAAAGAAACAATATCAGTTAGCTATCATAGAAATACAAGCAATTGAAGGTTATTAAATAATATCCGAAGTGGCCCAACCGCAAAAAAAGGACTGTATAGATATGCACTCAGTGTTCCTAAAATTGAACAACTAGAGAAGAAACAAAAGTAGAATAGCCAAGGTCCAAAAAGATCAAACAACCTTACAAGTATGCTGGAGAGCAAGACAGATAGACTCAAAACACGTGTTTATGTTTGCATTACGGAATAGAGAGGTGAGTAGCGAACCCAGAGTTAGGATCAACGCATAGGTGATGAAAAATAGAAGTGAAAATACTGTGTAAAACAATAACAACAAAATAAGGAAATGGAGAAGATATGGAGGTAGAGGAGAAAATCGAAAAAAACTAGAAAGTAAGACCAACAATAATAGAGTCAACTATTGAAAGGGTGATTGAAGAGAGAAATTATCTTTAAAGCACGACAAAACTCCTAGTACGTTGAGTGATTACAGCAGTAAGAAATTATTAAAAGGTGCCTATTTTATAGCCTGATTGTGTTGTTCAAATTGATTTAACAGCAACGCAGTTAAGGCAAACCCTGGTACGTTCGATGCATATCAAAACTACTTGAATCCAGAAAGCACTTAAAAAATTTTAAGTGAAGACTACGAGTCAGTGTATAAAGAGTGTTTATTTGTGTTTTCTCAGAAACTCAAAAAGAATATCTGAGGGCACTCAATATACAGAGATGGTCCCTCGATGTGTCAACATTACATGGGGGGGGAGGGGGTAGAGTTTGAACACATACTATATAAATTAGAACGCTATTAAGTGTTCTTCGAAAAAGGACAAAATCGCTATGAGCCAAATAATAAATTTCCTGAAAATACAAGTGGTAAAGACAGTGAGAAAGCTCAAGAAGCAAAAAGGGTGACCTTAAAAACAAGAAAGGAAATATATATCTTTAAATACTAAGCAGAAAATAATGGATCGACAAGAAAATGATGCGACAGAATAATACCGATTACAAGACGATCGATGAATCAGATTTTGAATCAAGAAAAAAACAATTTCTAGAGAAATGGAATAATCCAACGTCACCCTCTCCGGAACCAATGGATGAGTCAAGTCTGTTGGTTCAAGCAAGGAACTACTAAACAATAATTTGGAAGCAGATTATAGTGCTGAAAGTACGGATTAAAATAATGTTAAAAGAACTATGCCAGGCCTTAGTACGTATAAAGCATGCAGGACGCAACTAACCATCCAGCAGCGATGAACAAAAAAAATAAAAATATTGGAGATTTTACTCTGTTGAAGGCAAGAAAAGTGTCAGTAATCTAATTTTAAATGAAAGAACACATTGACAGTGGAGGATTGAAGGTGGATACTAAAAGTGTATACTATTACTATAACAGCTTATTTTATTTAGCAAAATAGCCAGTGGGTGTAATACGGAACCTAGCAATATTGAGTGCAGCACAGTAGGATTATAATGCAAAGCAGCTCGAAAGAATGTATACACACATTAAAATATTGACAGCCTTATGCTTAAATAATTAAGTAGTCCCACCAATGGCGCAGTATTTCAGTGTACTAAAAAAAAATTACTAGTCATCTGTGGATGGCCACAGAGGCATACATCATAATTACAACAAAATTGCCAGGGATTGTAACTGGAGGAAAATGTGACTGGATGTGCCTCAGTTTGTGTTGGGTTGTGATTCATTCCATTCGAAGAAGATAGTGAGATTAAAAACAAAATCGGTGCTTATTCTAACAGATAGCCCAAGTAAACCGTTCGATAGAATATCAATTGATTTGTGTCCTCTTAACAAACCGTCAGTACATAGCAACAGCTGCCTATTTTTGATTCCAAATTAGCTTAAAAAACAAATTACAGTCATGAATCAACTGCTGGCAAAGTACTGATCTAAGTATTATGATAACAAGTTTAAGACAAGACTTTACTTGGAAGGGAAATATTATATGCTTTCGAGCAGCCATCCGTACGGAATGACAGGGATTAGTTATAAAAATGACAACATCAAACTAAAACATGGAAACAAAATAAGAGTTACACATATAGATAAAATTAAAAAAGCATTTATTATTAAAACCCAGTAGCAGATGAGAAGAAAATAAACAACTGATTGCATGGTAGCATAATTTAGGCGATTATTCATAGGTGATCAAGAAACGTAGAGCAAAATACTATTAACAATAATTTAAATATAACAAGTAATGAGACGCGTAGTATAGCGAGCGTGACCTTCGGATGGCAGCAGGGCCATTTAGATTTCTAAAGTAGAGAGTTCTAATAATACTTAATGATTTAAGTACGGGAGGGGGGAGGGCAGGTATGGCACCCTAACTTTAGTTGCAAATTGCATTAAGAGACTATAAATATGCAACTTTTAAAAAATAGAAATGAATAAAAGCAACTTTTTTAAATTAGTAGACGAAAAAAAAATTTTTGTTTTGTTCATTGTCAACGGCAAAAAATTGCTCAAAATAAGTTTAAAATCTGCTCCACTTACCCCTACGGAGGGCACAAGATGGCATATAGTATAGTACGCATAGCACGGTGGTTATAAAGTGCTAAGTGTATAGTTGTATAGTTTAGTTGTAAGTATTTTCATTATAAAACTAATGTTATTTTTAACAAAATAAAATAGTTGAAAATTTTCTCATATAGGCACCTTTTTTTTCTGTTAGTGGACAATTACACAGAATAAAGTTCACATACTTTTTTTTAATTTTTTCGAATAAACAAATATAATTACGTAATGTATTTAGTATATGTGTATATATATGTATGTGTGTGTACATATACATTTATATATATACATATGGTATACACATATATTATAAAACTGTCATCTATCAACATTTTATAATTTTTATAGACATACTTGATAGAATTTACCAAGTGTAATCAACTACGTAAATCACTAAACATTGCAAGTCAGCACTCAAAGCATCTTGTATTGTTTACATACTGATAAGATTGGGTATAAAATCAGCAGATGATCCACGCAGCCGACTTACGAGCCTTATGGCTTTTCACCGTGCTACGCCTGCCCTACCCGAGGTACCACGCCTGCCCTATTCTAATACAATTTTATATTGTTTATTGTGGTACTTATATAAACTTTAATATGAAAAAAATCGTTGGACGAGAAAGTTAAGGACCTAAGCTACCAAATTGACTTATTCTTGTTTACAAAATATAATACTTTAGACCTACTTCAAGCCATTGAAAAATGAAGGAAACCTTTTTTCAGTACACTACATTTAAAAATTATAAAATAAATAGAAAACGTAATTTTATGACATTAAAAACTCAGAGGATAATAGTAAAGGCCTTTTTCATTAAATTTCTATAAAAATCTTATTTTAAAAATGCATGAACATTAATCTTATTAAGGCGCCACTCTTTGCAGCCCTGCTCTCCCTTATATTTTTCTGTATATAGAAGAGTAACCTGAGACATATTAACATAGTGTTTGAAGACTTTCCAGTGTAGGAAACGTTAACTAATCAACAAGAAGCAACAGTTCTGCTGGGTGAGCAGGTTTAATAAAAAAAACAAAAGACAACTGGTTTAGTTCACCACTAAGACTCGACCATCTTGAACAACATTCAGAAAGCAGTAACAGTAGTCAGGAGCGATAACATAATACGATAAAGAAGAAAGAGGACGTCATCAAAAATGAAAAAAAATGAAGTAAAAATTCAAATTCAACCGTAACAAATCAACGCAAAAAAATTTCTTTTTATTATAGTAACAGTATACATACGTTAAAAAGAAAGTGCCTCAAAATATGAATAACAAAATGAAATAATCAAGAAAACATACAGCGTAAAAATAAGCTTTCATATGTGGTGAAAAAAAATAAAATGGAGGTAGCAGCGCAAATAAAAACGAGATATGTATACAAATAAGTTAAAAATAAAAAATTTATTAAATAATTTACAGCGCATAAACAGCAAACAACAAAAACATGTATGCGTGCGTGCGCACACACACAAATAGGGAAATCGAGAACCATTACCGCGGGACCTCGAATGTGTGACTTACAATAGATAGAGACCTTGAAAATTTTGCATCCCGAATTTAGTGCTCGTGGCACATAAGCAATAGATACATAACAAGTTGTTCGCCTAAGCAGTGATGGGTGGACCGATGTGGGCTCTCTCTCCACACACTAACTATGCGTGCAACCTCAAACAATGTTATAAAACGCTCATCTTACAAAATCAATTCGTACAAGTACACCAAATAATGTGATTAATCAACAATTTCAACATTCTTTACTGCGAATGTACCCAAGAAATATCATACACAATTTCGACAGCAACTTGTACTTAATATAAAATCTGAGAGATCAACAGTTATAACCATCAATTACTGTATCTTTATTGCACCTCAACTGTGCTGGTGAAAATCAAGAGTAATTAGGTTAAGCTCTGGTCGTTCGGATCCCCAACCTGGCGTGTTCTCCTTACATACGAGAATATAAAAACTCCTCGCACTTAACAATATTCGCCATTTCTCTTTCATCAAGTGCTCCAAAGTAACTATAAAGGTTGGAGAGTGAGTTCTTTTGCGTCTTTTAAGAGGATGTAAGACTTAGTTCGGTGATTAAGCTACGTGTTAGAAGCGTGTATTTCAAGCAAATGCAAGACTTAGTTCGATAACTAAGCTGTGTGAGAAAAGCTCGAGCAAACCAGGCCACTGTAAATTCACCTAAAAAGTGAATCAAGGAGGAACAAGAAAGAAAGGACCGTCGACTTGGGTTCCGACGTTTAAAGCAGCAGCCTAATTATTGTCGTCGCTACAAGTCCTCTTGTGTAGGATTAGGATCAATGTTGTAGGATTTTGTGACTGCGTGCACGCAAGCAGCGGCTTACCAACGATCATAGAAGTAAGTTAAGTCAAGAAAAACTATAAATTGTATAAACATTGTAAATGCGAATCTGAAACTTTATTATTTATACTATTTGTAAAAACAACTATTTCCGGCTTTTCTAAATTTATTAAATCATCAAATAAGACATAACTTGGTTGTTAAATAAATAACTTTCTTAAATCAAAAATATCCCAATATCTAAATTATATGAAACATTTCAAGATTCAATATTCTAATTCATTGACACAATTCTTACCTTGATGAATAAATTGAATATCGAGGAAAAATTAAATAGACAACGTATGACAAAGACATTTACAAGGACGTTAGATAAAAAAACAAACAAGATACGCTACTACCGTAGGACATAAGACATAAACTCAAACAGTAGGTCAACACCAGCTTGGCGTACACCACTCCATACATATTGCTCGGTGAAACCTAACACCACAACGTCGAGTAAACGATTGAAAAGAAAAGCATACTGTAAGTAAAAGCAAAAAAGGCCTTTGGGCCGATGGCTAGTTCCTGACGAACAAAAATTAAATTTATTTGTTTGTACAACGAATCTACGAGCTCTGCCCGTCACTTATAGAAGTTCGGATGTAACACGCTCAGAGTTTTGAGCATGTTTTGTAGGTTATTAATGAGCTTATTTCTACTTCGAAATAGGAGCTGTAACATGATTTTACCGCGGGGATATTGAAAAAATCTTTTTTGGTGACTTTTCAGAATCTTTAGTTAACTGAGCAGTCTTATAAAACTATGGTAACTTTTTCTGGAACTCTAACTACGAATGGTGCTTTTTTCATTTAATCTATCACTTAGTCTAGGTATAAGAATTTATTTGCTCGCCTTGTTTAAAGAAAGTTTTAATATGACTTATTGAGGATTCTAAGAATTACTTAGTTAGTTTTAAGGCTTTGATTAGAAAATTTGAGCTTACAAGCAATATTGTACACTTATTATTCATAAATTTATATGACATTTTATTTGATAAAATAAAAAAAAAAATATCATTGTAACCCTAAAATGTTTATGATCATCATTATTTGTCATTGACAAACTTAGTTTATGCAACTACTTAAGACTGTAAATGAGCAATTTAAAAAGTAGAAGGATTTATTCCACGGAGAATCGGGCCTAAACTTATTGCAAATGGGGCGAACACTCACTGGACATAGATTAAAAGTTTTTGAGGTACATAATTCTATTAAGCCTAAATAAATAATCACAAATGTAAGTTTTTAATCAGATATCTGTAAAGTCAAGTCTGCGGTCAGACGTTGTAGTACAATTTTTCAGATAAACTATATAGGTTGTCTGTTGTTTATGATATCTTAAATGAGTTCAAGTACACTAACTTTATATTAAGAAAATATAAAATGACTGTCTTCCGTTAGCTCAAAGAGCAATCTTAAATAAGGATATCCACACTTATCTCTTCTATATATTTTACTTTATATGTTTCACATAATTATCATTCGTAATTATAACCCGGCACCCGTTGTCTAGCGCTTCTTTGTAGGCTGCACTTTTTGCAAATGCCACTATATGCTTAATGCTTTTCCTAGCTGATAAGTTAATTTACTAATTGTTGGTGCAGCCTGGGTCTGCATTAAATTTCAGTTGCCCTCGAAACCTTGTCACCTTAGATGGCTTACTTGGCGACCCCGCACTCTGTACGGTGGTTAGTTCCTTTTTTTTACGACAGACAATAGACTCGATGTAGCCATCTACAGCCCTTCACCCCTCTTTGGAGCGAAGCATCTTATAGATAATGTTTTCGGGAGTGGATGTCGATCTGAGTCTCTTTTTCAGCTGCTAGCACTCACGATGCCATCTCTCGCACACAAAAAACGTATTTTCAACGGTATCATCTAATGCTGGGCAGTAAGCGCATCTGGGTAATGCTATTACCGCTATGCGACTGAAATAAATATTAAACTGTCAATGCCCAGAGAGGAAATGCGTACGGTAGTAATTAACCTCTCCGTGTCCCCTCTCCACCCATGGTTGCAGGTTCAGTATTACCCGGTGCGTCTACCTTTCCTCACCAGCCTGGGCTCATTCCTATTGCCACGTCGTCATCGTTTGATCAATCCTAAGGGATCCGATGCGCTGTACTGAAGTGAGGCGCCTTCAGACGTCCTGTTTTGCTAGCGCATCTGCCCATACCTCCGCATCATATAATAGTATTAAGTTGAAAACCGACGCAAGGAGCCGTATTTTGGCTTCTCTTGGACCCCCAATGTTCAGTATTAACCGTGAAAGCCCTTGTCCAAAAGGACGAGTCTTTGGATCTTCCAGTGCGTACTGAACAGTCTAACGTGCAAGCTCACATTTAACATGTCCAGAAAAAGATGTGGCTTCTCCGCAGCTATGAGCTTTAAAACTTCGGACGATACCTCGTCCAGACCAAAGGCCCTGCAACTCGGCGTCTCCGAGACCACTGACCTCTACCTATAACTGATGTTATCAGTTTATCAAGGCTAAAGAGATGAATTTGGCGTACACTTATGTCTCCACACTTCCTCTCAGGATGCTGCAAAAAGAGGCAAGATAACAACACCCTCATCAAGAAGGAACACTCCGTCGGCGCCATTGGGTCTGTGCCGCGCAGTCTTTCAAGCGCGATCTGGTAGCCCAAGTTCCACGTGTCCCTGTTTAGCTCAGCTATGAGTTCGTGACAGCATCGGCTCTCACTTACCTTGATCGCCCTCACTAAGGTTTTCTTTGCTTTCCTGTACGCGGCAACAGCCACTTCCGCATACTCATGACTTTTGTGAATCCTTTCGACATACACGCATCACATCAATCTGTGACACATCTCATGGAGCCGCTTATAAGAGCCTCGACCTTTGCTTCATTTGTGAACTTATTCAGATCAACAGGAGAAGGCACGCTCACCATGGCATTCCCTAACGAATCTCGATTGTGCTTCGCCACGTTCCACCCGGTAGCATGCCTTCGAATTATTTGTGGTTACCCCGCACCATGTCCCTCGTGTACCACGCAGGTAATATACTGGTATTAACTAGCCGTATAGTCCTACAGAACCTGCCAGTACCAGTGCCACCATTTGTGACGACGCCAGTGTAAGGTTGATGATCGTACCCTGGTCCGTCAAGACGCCTGAACATTGCTGAACTTCTAGAGTTCATGACGACGAAATCAAGCCTTTCGGCCATCTACTGTAGCGCCTGCCCCCTAGAGTCGGTTCTCGGCTTCCCCCAAGTTACAATACATACAAACAAATTGTATAAATAAGTGCTTTATGGTAAACTAAGAAATTCTAAAAGCTAAATGATGCTTGCTGAGTTATTACATAAACACTCGTCAATTGTGTATGATGAATCGAATCGGCAATATGTTTCTGACCTCAAACTCGTGGAATTTTTCTCATTAATACTGTTAGATAGTTTATAAATTAATTTTATTCGCATAAGAATCTTTAGGATTGCTGATTGTAAATATACTATAAAATTTTTAATACAGAAATGGTAAATGTAATATAATAAAATAAATTAGATGAAAATAAGAATTTTAAGTCGTGATGATCATTATTAACATGTGATCGTCATTAACAGTTTCAGTATGGTTTTAAAATTTTACAAAAACGAGAGAATTGTCTCTGTGGGATACGTTTGTGTTTTAAATCAAATAATAACCCTGCGGTCAAATACACATACCTCTGATCTGAGCCGTACTTTTTTGTACCGTAACTCCCATTTTGTTCAACTTTAATGCACCTTATATTTTAATAAAAACAACTTTTTCCCACATGATTTCAAAGTTAAAAAAAATATATAGTAGCAGGCAACAGAAAATAGGATTAAACTTGGTCATTTTCAATGAAAATACTCAGTCTTGCACATACTTTTAACTGAAGTTCTGTAGCATATTTACTACTTCTTTATTTATTTCAACTATACAATATACATAATATGTGTCAGTAAGATAAAATATGTAAATTAACCTAACATTTATATTTTTTTACAGTATTCAATGTGCCTGTTAATTTTCTTTCTTTTGGAGATGGGTGTGGCGGTTGTGGGCTTTGTGTTTCCTCATTCATTGCAATCTCTTTTGGAAGAATCTTTTACTGATAAGATAATTCAAACCTATCGCGAAGATCCAGATTTGCAAAACTTTATTGACTTTGGTCAAAAAGAGGTGATTTTTATTCTTACAGTTATAATTTCTTTTTTTCATTAATTTCTTAATTAAAGTTAATAAATTGTGTTTCATTCATTCTAGTTCAAATGCTGTGGCTTAAGTCAAGTAGGATACTTAGATTGGGGTAAAAATGAATATTTTAACTGTTCCAGTCCTAGCAGTGAAGGTTGTGGTGTTCCATTTTCCTGTTGCATCAATGCTACTAATATTGCAGTTAGTAACCATAATTATACGCATCGATAAGTCTAATCATGTAAACATCATAAGCCCTAAAATAATTTACATTTTTAATAATATGAAACATTCTAGAGTGGACTGGTCAATAAAATGTGTGGAAATGAGGTGCAAAAAACTCCCGTATCAGAAGCCAGTAAGAAAGTTTGGACAAGTGGTTGTATAGAAATTATCAGAGCTTGGGCTGAGCGTAATTTATACACAGTTGCTGGAATTGCATTGGGAATCGCCTTGAGCCAACTGTTTGTCATTTATCTAGCCAAAACCTTAGAAGGTCAGATAGAGTTGCAAAAATCTAGATGGCATTCTTGAGCTTGACCTCAGGCTTCCTATCGCTATCGAATCTCATCTTCCAATAGCAGACAGGTGGCCAGTAATCGAAGTTTACACAATCAAGAAATTGAGGCTAGTGTAAATGCAAGAATGATCCTACTCGTGCTCTTTGCTATGTCACTATACATTTTTTGTATTCTGTCACTAATAAGACTTATTCTCTACTTTAAAAATCATTTTTATCAGCATATTTCGCGACAGATTAAATAATCACCAATTAATAAATAATGAAAATATTTCGTCAACGAATATTACGATCGACACACTAACTATCTTCGTACTTGTTTTTACAAACCAATTTTATTGTACTTGATTTATAAATGTAATGAAATATGAAATTGGTATGAGCCAATTTTTATGACACTTCTAGTATTTCTATTCAATACTTATTTAAACTAGACTTTCGGAGTATTTTTTATACCGATTAGAAAGTTGATGCAAATTAATAAAAACGGTAGTAACAACTACTATAAAATTATTATGTGATGCCCTGATGCTGACAACCAAGATTTCTCGCGCAAACGCACAACGATTTCACTTTCTCCTCGATAAAGCAGGCTCCGCCCACTCTAACAGTTTTAGTATGGTAGAATTAGCTAAAAATCATAACAATATCTCCAAAATTCTGACTAGCTTGAAAATAAAATAGGGTAGTAGTTTCAATGTATTATAACAGATTGAAACAAAATTTAACAAGTAGAATTGTCAGCAAGAGCCCCCCAAAAAAAGGCAAAAACGGCCAAAACATGTTTTTCGCGTCTAGAAGAAAACCAAAGAATTGTACATAAAAAAAATGTGCAATTTTAAGACGAACAAAATGAGCCGTATTGGGTTCAGATCGGTTCAGCCGTTTTTTCGCAAATCGCAAAAAACTGCCATTCTGACCCATTTTTTCGAAATTCAATGACTCGCATTCTATACAACAATTAGAGCTAATATTTATACACAAGACAGATATCATAGCCCTTATCATACACTCAAAATTTCAGCTTAATCGGTTCGAAACTTTTAGCGAACCGTAGCAAAAACCGAAAAGAGGTCCTTCCAAAAAATGGCCATAAAAAAGTTGTTAGCCAACATAGGTACATTTTTCGAACGTATTTTGCTTCGTCCATATTTACTCTGTCAGTGCCAATCATTTTAACGAATTAAAAGTATCTTACAAATTAGTTGTAAAAAATGGCTTTTTGCTCTCCGGTCAGTGGAATCGGCGGCTCGACTAGCCGCCGCTGGAGGCCTTGCCCAATTTCGGCATGCATGTTTTCCTCTAGCGCGTTCAAAACGAAATGTGCTTTTTTGCAATCGATTTTTAATATAATTCTAATTAGTAAAAATGAATGGCATTTTAGGTACTTGTAGAGTAAATATAGACGAAGCGAAATACCTTTAAAAGGTACCTATGTTGGCTAACAACTTTTTTATGGCTATTTTTTGGAAGGACCTTTTTTCGGTTTTTGCTACGGTTCGCTAAAAGTTTCGAACCGATTAAGCTGAAATTTTGTGTGTATGATAAGGGCTATATAATATGTTTTGTGTTAAGATTTTAGCTCTAAATATTGTATAGAATGCAAGTTATTGAATTTCGAAAAAATGGATTAAAAAGGCAGTTTTTAGCGATTTTCAAAAAAACGACTGAACCGATCTGAACTTGACATGGCTCATTTTGTTCATCTTAAGGTTGCACATTTTTCTTATGTACAATTCTTCGGTTTTCTTCTAGATGCGAAAAACATGTTTTGGTCATTTTTGCCATTTTTTTGGGGCTCTTGCTGACATTTCTACTTGTTAAATTCTGTTCCAATTTATGATAATATATTAAAACTACTACCCTATTTTTTTGAGCTAGTCAGAATTTTATGGACCGTAAAACTAACTCTACCATACTATTTGTATACAATTCTAATACTAAACGGAGATGTAGTCGCTTTTGGCTAACTGGAGCAGATCTTTTGCCCATGCGACAAATTTGACTATTTAATACTAGGTAGAAGACACTATAAGGAAAATTTTTTTTTGTATACATGTATTTTTTAAATAATTTGATTAATTTTTATTTACGTTTAATTATCATAATGGACTTTCTTTGTTCACGATTTGATACAAAAAAGAATACTTCACTGTTTACTCAGAGCCGTTATGGTTAACTCTTTTATAATTCACAATTTAAAAATATTCTATACTATAAGTAGTATACATTATAAGAATTAGTAAATTATAAATAATCAACTGCCAACGACTTATACTGTTCCTGCGCCACTTCGCGGTGAGACTTTTTAAAATAGTTATTTACGTAACAAGTGCGGAAAAGACGATTTCCCGCACGAGTCGTGATTGACTCGCACGAGTGGCCGGAGTTGACGGGAACGAGTGCCAGTTGAGCACACGAGTGCGTACCACGAGTGTGATCGCACGGCACGAGTTACCGTCACCGGACACGAGTGCGAGTCTATCACACGAGTGCGGGAAATCGTCCGGCACGAGTTGCGTACAAGTTTTTTCGCAATAAGTGTGCGGAAAACACCTATTTTCCGCACACTATTGCGAAAAATTATTTTATTACCACTAGTAAATAGTCGAAGTACAAAATTATAATATTAAAAGAAACGACAGATTCATTATGCAATGCGTTTAATTGTTGATATTTGATTTTCAAATGATACAGAGTAAAAGTGATAAATTTTATTGATCATTGTCGAAAAACTAGCTTGACAAAAAAGTTATCTTATTATAAGTTCAGGTAACGCTACACATTTGGTTCCAATCAATTGCACAACGTTCGTTGTATACATTTTTTTCATTTTCATTCAAATATTTTCTTTTTATGATTATTCGTTTGGTTAAATCAATTATTTACAAAAACAGAAAACTTACATTGTTGATAGCATTATAAAAAACTATATAGCTCCGCAAAAGTGTGAGAAAAATTTTGTACTTGAAGAGATTACTAGTTGTAATAAAATAATTTTAAAAAAGTCTTACCGTGAAATGGTGTAGTAATATGTAAGTCGTTTATAGTTGTATGATAATAATTTTTTTATTCTTATATGGGTCATTTCATAAAAACTGCGATATTCTATGAAACCTATCTTTGAAAATGACGGATGAAATTATTTTGAGTCGGAACATTGTTTTAACGGCTTAAACCAATTTTTTTAATACTTATTGAAAATCAAGTAAAAAAAAAACTTTTTTTCGTGCCCCTGCGATTGAAAAAATAGGCCAAAATGTCATTAGCGTAACGTGAAGCATTTAAAAATTTCATTCTTTACGGTTTCTGGTGCCAAAACGTTGATTTTTTTTATTTTGAGGTGTCGAGAACCTTTTTTTTTTTTTAGTTCAAACAATATCGAAAAAAATTTTTTCAATAGTACGGGAATTTTTATTTGTGAAGCCTACTTTTGACCCTTCGAACTGTGAGCACATATGATTTTATTTGAATAAGTGATAAATTTTTTTAGAAACTGGAAATTGAACGTTTCGTATTCTAGATTCTAGAGTGTACCAGCACACTGTCAATTTTATTTTTAGCCTCTACTTTGAATGTGGCTATTTGTAGTGTCATCACAAATACAGAGCATTTTTCTTGGTAAAATAAGCGGTTATTATTGTAACGCCCCTTATCTCAAAGACAATTATCAATTAGAGGATCTGAGTGCATGAAGAAATTTGGAGAGCATGTGTGACAACCAAATTTCGTTGGAAAATTCCAACTTAGGGCTCCACAACCGAAAAAAAGGTAACGCTGTTTTGAAATTTTTAAAAAAGTTGCATGTGTATAAACATAGGTTTTAAAAAAATGATCGTAGAGTCAGACCAAAAAGTTTCCAACTAATTTGAACCTCACATAACTTAAAAAAAAAGATCTATAAATTCTAAATGTTCAGTATAAAAAATCTAAGTTAAGGCGTTTAAAACATTGCAGTTTTGTGAAATGCCATATGTGGGCGATCCTGCAATATTAAATTGATAAAGCTCCGCTTCAGCAGTCATTGAGCCTATTTTGGACCACCTAAAATAGTTGACTTCTTCACTAATTATTGTTAGAAATGGAATCAATATTCATCGATGTATCTTATGATAAAAGGCCAATTAGACCAAACCCAGAGACACGTATCTCATGTTTTAGCCCAACAATACTGTAAAAATTTTTTTGTAAATTACCGATGCACGAAAGCTAGAAAAAGAGGCACTTTTACCATTAGGGGTATGGAGGTGACAGGTACGGAAGTGATACTTCGAGCTTTAGAGATTCGTAGACTTGATATCAACGATTTTCCGCTTACAAAACATCTGTCTTTAGTAAATAATACAAGAAAAAAAATTTTCCTTGCCTATATGAGTAATCGAGTGGTAGTCTAGGGGGGGGGGGGGAGAGGAAGGCACCAACATTTTTGTACACACGCATGCACCTATTTTTCACAAGTTTTTACTTTCGGCGCAGTATGGCGAAAATATGTACTGATTAAAGAGATTAAAATTTTTGACACCTTTGGCTTGTGCGTTTGTCTTGTTATGATGTGAGATTAAAAAAGGGACCACTAAAAGGTGTTACGAATTACAGCAGTGTGGTTTTTAAAGGAATTTCTGTTATCACCGACATTTCAGTTGAAATCGTGGGATATTTAGTATTTGATAAAAACTCTAGCTTATAGATTAAAAATTAATGTTATTATGGCATGAATGTAACACACAACATCTATATTTGACAATGTGTGTGCGAGGATATGGTAAAAAAGCTCATTTTTTTCCTAGCAGGAACTTTTAGGTGCAAAATTGAGATTGGGACAGGGTACGGGAGTGGCATTTTGACTATATTTTCTTGACTATGTTATTGAGGAGTCAATATGTCAGCTTGAAAGTTTTTTTTCAAGAAAGTTTAACACTTTTAACATAACTTCATATGATTAGAATATTCAGCTTAAGTTTCACGTAGTAGTATGAACCCTGGATACGAAATGAGCCACTTGCGGTAGAATCACCCGTATAAATTTTTTATAGCATATATTATTTTCAAATTTTAAACTATAAAAAAACTTATCCATAACGGCTCGAGAAAATAGTGAAATAGATTTTTTTTTATCAAACGGTGAACTTTCCTGGTAGTTTTTGAACCTTGATTAGTCAGATTTGTCACACGGGCAAAGAATCTTCTCGAGTTAGCCAAAAGCGACTACCTCTCCGTATAGTACTAAATTTTCTTTAAGCTGTTAGAGTAATTGGGACTTACGTTTAGAGGAAGCTCTCCCTCTACTGCCTGCCTAGTTAGAAAGAGAGAGTAAAGTCGTTGTGCGCTTGTGCTAGAACTTTTGGTTGTTAGCATCACTGATGTGATGCTTTGTCGTGATGTAATGATTTTGTTCAGAATGCT
The DNA here is from genome assembly GCF_000648655.2 of Copidosoma floridanum. The sequence goes on along the minus strand of NW_019384275.1, from coordinate 1,602,618 downwards.
TGCGTTGAAATAATTTTTTGTTTAATTTTCAATAATATTTCGCCGTAGACCGATAATTATAAGTACTCATTCATTCTATTTATTTTGACTAATTAGGCTTTGAACTGATAATGTTTAAAAAGAACTAAAAGTTATGTGATTATTAATAAATACTTTAAGTATGCATGTACAATTGAAATGGAATTTCTGAAATATTTTTAAAATTAGATCAAGGAGGTTTAAAAACTTAATTTTTTACTATTTGAAAAATCAGAAAACGTTTATTTGTACAGTAAATAATCCTAAATAATATCAAGTATAACTACATAAATGTATGTCTTTAGGCACATATATACTGATGTGGCAATGGAAAAAAGTTATTTGACTACATTTTATATCAAATTCACACAAATCATAATTACATTTCAGCTTAATATTTTTTTTATGCGTTATTATGTTATTTATTGTTAACAACTGAATAACACTGCCACATTTTATTAGTATGCTTTAGACTAAACCGGAAACGCTTACAAAGTTTATGTATAAAGAAAAATAACATATATAAAGTACTGTATGTATTATATCAAAATTTGTTGAACCTAACTACATAAGCAGGAAATATTTTTCTTAAACTGCAGCATCAAAATAATTTCTACGATTTTGCGATAGCATTTAAATGAACGTAAGTTTATAACCTAAAGTGCTTGAAAAAATGCATTTCTTATATTTTTTAATAATACGCTCAACGGACTTAATGAATTCATCCAACATCCTTCTCTGTTATTAGTTTTCCCAATAATCGTATACTACCATCCTAATTCTATACCACAAATTTCCTAAACAACCTTTGCTTTGCCCAATTTTCTAGATGTAATAAAATTGTAATACAATTCTAAAAGTTTAAAGAATGGCAGGTTTTAAAATTTCATATAGAATGTGTAACGATTTGAATTTGTAAAATTTGTTAAAAAAAGTAATTGTAGCACAAACTCCCTTAAATATTATTATTATAATTTATAAATAGTACGTATGAGTTATAAAATAAACGTTGATTTTTTTTATTTTGAGGTGTCGAGAACCTTTTTTTTTTTTTAGTTCAAACAATATCGAAAAAAATTTTTTCAATAGTACGGGAATTTTTATTTGTGANGGTATTCCCCTCAAAGTAGAGTTCAGCACTCTAGAGGCTCGCAAGCTATAGGCTGGCGCAAGTATAGTACAGCTCGAAAGAGTCTCTACCCCAGTTCCCCTACTCCTACTTTCCCTCTCTCTGTGCTATAAATATGGTTAACCCAAGCCCGCTTCACAGCTTATATATAACATCTATACCTCCTCCACCGTAAAGCGCGGTAGCCGAGTGGGCTACATAGTTTATGTTTTGACTGATCGATTGAATCGCAGGTGCGGTAATTTTTTTTCTTTTCTTATTACTACATTGCTACGTTACTATATTACTACGTACATTACTCCAGTTTGCGTGGAAGTCATGTATTTTTTTACAGAGAAGGTAAAGTGCTATTTTTCTGCCCATGCACAAAGTTGTTTTAAGTACGCAAAGTGGCAAATGCATTTTGTAGCTATGGTACTACAATTAATTTTTCACCCTATAGAAGTGTTTCATTTTATGACAATTTGTGGTATGCATTGTCAAATGTTTATATTCGTGCTTTATAAAATGTAAACACATAATTAAACGCTGCACTCGATTTTTTTCTTTTTAATAAACGTAAAAAAATGGTTACCCTACCTGCAATCAACAAAATCCTTTAAAAAAAAGATACATCAATAATTATTTAAGGTAGTTACGAAAAACCGGTTTAATAATACTAAATTGCATAATAATTATATATATTAGATGCAACACATTATAAATAACATAATAAATATCATCCGAACATAACAAATAATCGCCAAGTTTTTTATATGTTATGTAGCTTAAGACAATGAATTAAGATGATACTGTTATTTCCTATCGTCCTCGTCATTATTTTTAGAACTTTTCTTTTGCAACCAACCCATTTATGTCGCCCAAATTTTTTGCTGATGTCGTATATGCTTTTAAAATAAAATAATAATTTATTAATTCACTTCGAACTGACGAGATCTCAACTTGAGAAGCAACACAAGAATTTTTCTATATCAAATCAAATAAAATAAAACTGGTTCTTATTGTTTTTATGAAACATCATCCTAAAGTTTTGCAAATTTTTTGATGATTACTGCATCAACATTATAGAGTTTTTCGTGTCACTTTACAAATTTTTATTCTGTTACATAATTTAAATGATACAAGTCATCCATTGATGCAAATAAATACATTATCAGGTAATTCGCTTCGTGCAGCAATTTGAAACAACGCCACTTACAGGGAAAATAATGTCGATACTAACTAACAAGAATACACAGCATCAGATAGACAATGATGGATTACAAGTGTTTATTTCAACAATAACTATTATTTAACAACTAAAATTTTTCAGTCCCAAGTAGCATATTACTAGCAAATAATATTTTTTTTTTAATTTCATGGAAAAAAAAAATAAATTTCTAGTATGAAATGGGTATGATGTATGAGTGAGCATAATAAATATTATTTTTTAATTTTCTGACTTAAAAGTACTTCACAAAATAAATTTATTTTCGAGAAAAATCGCAATACTTTCTTGCAAAATAAAACCATCAAAGAAAAATAAATATTTTTTTTATGAAGGTACTATTTAATAGGTATTTTTCGGCTTAAAAGTATACTCTACACCCAAACAAATTACGTCAGTTGTTAAATATAAATTACTGTTGAAATAAACGCTTGTCAAAGATCACTGCCCATGAGATTCTGTGTATTCTTGTTAGTTAGCATCGACAACTTTTCCCCTGCAGGTGGCGTTGTTTCAAATTGCTGCACTAAGCAAAATCGTTTGCCTTTTCCCTTCATTTTGGGCCGCTAATTGGTACATTGAATGCTATTAGTCGTTTGAACTTAATAGCACATTATCATTATCTTGATAAGTTAATACCTTTAGTCTCTGTGTTTTTGAAGTAACTATAAGGTTTGTGATGCTTGTAAAATTTTTATCTTTAAAAAATATGATGGAATTATCACTGGTGCGCAAGGTAATCCTAATTATTTTAGTACATCACCATTTTTTCTATCTTCACTTACTGCTTTTATTATATTCAACTTACTATATATGGGCAACGCTTTTCTCTTAATTTTCTTACGTTTTTGACTCACGTTTTGAAAATAATACTTCAACACTGCTAAGTTGCCGAGTGACTGATATAAAAGGAGGAAATAAGTAATATAAGTCCAAAGTATACACTAATGTTTTAAATCTTGGGAGAGCTTCTTATTACTGTACTTCATTCAGATCGAGCAACATTCTTTTGAGCTACGTGGATTTATACAAACTATTGGAAAAGAAAGTTTTATAACCTCTTTGTTTTTTTTCTTGTTTACAAGTAATAAATGTAACTTATCATGAACACTTTACTTGTTGTCTCAATGTCCAGCGAAAAACATTATCTTCATACTTATGGCTTGATATATTATTGTAGTTCTAATAGTTACTATTACTACTACAATTCACTATAATAGTTGCTATAATGAATGAAAAGAGCTAATAACATCACATTAAACATGAATATAGTAAGAAACGCCTTCTGCCACGTACGTCAAAGTGCTTTAGAGCTTCTCTTGTTGATGAATTCAAGTAGAACCTTCGAACTTAGTGCTTTTAACAGTGTAACTCATTGTAATTATAGTTAAAAGCAACATTTATTAATTATTAATAATGTAAATAGTTGAATTACCGCCATTTTTAACGTATTTCGTGGTGCTTAAGAACTTACTTTGATAATCAGTAATAAGATACGTGATAAAGCTTAAGTTTTTCTATATTTCTAGATGGTCAAGAGCTTCTCTTATTTAGTTGCGGTAAGATAAATGACAAAAAGAGCTCCTTTTTCATGTCAGTTAATATGCATAAGAGATTATATAATATTTAACAGTAAGATGAACAGTTAGACATACAGTTTTATTACTTCATCCAATGCTCCTAAGAGCTTTTATTTTATCATTCAATAAGATTAATATTTAGTGTTACGGAACAGCTTAGGGAATTCTCGTGTAGATAGGGAGCTGGTAATTCCGATTTATTAAATAAATGGATTAAAGAGTCGAAATATTATAGTGAAATGTTCCGCCAAAAAAGCGAAGCTTGAGCTTGAACCTGTCAACTAAGGACTCGCAAAACTTTATGCTGACCACTCAGCCACGACCACCGCCAGGCGCGACTGTATTAATTGCACTCTCAGAAGTGCTATGGTGTCGTCAGTTTTACGCAGCCGTGCCGGTATGCCAACACACGGGCGCTGGCTTGACTGAACCAAGCAGTGATGCCAGACGGGACGGTATTCCCCTCAAAGTAGAGTTCAGCACTCTAGAGGCTCGCAAGCTATAGGCTGGCGCAAGTATAGTACAGCTCGAAAGAGTCTCTACCCCAGTTCCCCTACTCCTACTTTCCCTCTCTCTGTGCTATAAATATGGTTAACCCAAGCCCGCTTCACAGCTTATATATAACATCTATACCTCCTCCACCGTAAAGCGCGGTAGCCGAGTGGGCTACATAGTTTATGTTTTGACTGATCATACCTTCGAATCGCAGGTGCGGTAATTTTTTTTTATTTTTCTTTTTTTTTTTTCTNTCTTCGAATCACAGGTGCGATAACTTATTTTTCTTTGAATTGATGGTTACAAAAATTGCGTTGACAATTGATTTTGAACGTATTAATTTGTAATTACGTTTTACAAATTTTAGCCATAGTTACTGCCTTCAAATAACTACAAAGCTTCCTGACGCATAAGGGTCGCTATTAATTAGAAATAAAAAACATTTGAAGCCCTTGGTTATTAAAATCTGTCTAAGTACATACAATATATATATAATAATAATGCAATTTAGTATCATAAAACCTGTTTTTCGTAACTACCTTAAATAATTAATGATGTATCTTTTTTTAGAAGGATTTTATTTATTGCAGGTAAGGTAACAATTTTTTTTACGCTTATCAAAAAAAAAAAAAAAAAAAATTGGTTGCAGCGTTGATTGGTGCTTACATTTTATAAAGCACGAATATAAATATTTGACAAAACATACCACAAATTGTCATAAAACTAAGCACTTCTATAAGGTGAAAAACAAATTTTATTACCATAGCTACAAAATGCAATTTTGATAGAAGTGCTTAGTTTTATGACAATCTGTGGTATGTATTGTCAAATGTTTATATTCATGCTTTAAAAAATGTAAACACAATTAAACGCTGCAATCAATTTTTTTTTTTTTTTTTGTTAAGGGTAAAAAAAATTGTTACCTTACCTGCAATACATATAATCCTTTTAAAAAAATATACATCACTAATTAATAAAAGCTAGTTACGGAAAACAGGTTTAATAATACTAAATTGCATAATAATTATATATATTAGATGCACCTTGACAGATTTTAATAATCAAGGGCTTCAAATGTTTTTTATTTCTAATTTATAGCGACCCTTTTGCTTCAGAAAGCTTTGTAGTCATTTGTAGGCAGTAACTATGGCTGAAATTTGTGAAACGTAAATATAAATTAATACATTCAAAATTAATTGTCAACGCAATTTTTGTAACCATCAATTCATTGTAATAAATATTTTAATGTAGTAGCCGTAAAGAAAAAAAAAAAAGAAAAATAAAAAAAAATTACCGCACCTGCGATTCGAAGGTATGATCAGTCAAAACATAAACTATGTAGCCCACTCGGCTACCGCGCTTTACGGTGGAGGAGGTATGGATGTTATATATAAGCTGTGAAGCGGGCTTGGGTTAACCATATATATAGCACAGAGAGAGGGAAAGTAGGAGTAGGGGAACTGGGGTAGAGACTCTTTCGAGCTGTACTATACTTACGCCAGCCTATAGCTTGCGAGCCTCTAGAGTGCTGAACTCTACTTTAAGGGGAATACCGTCCCGTCTGGCATCACTGGAACCAAGCCACGTCCGTGACATTAGATATGAACCTTTAGGCGCTTGAGAACTTCGCTATCTATAAATTATGAAATAAATATCCAGACTAGCAGTCTCTTCCATGAAACACGAAGCAATTTAGAAATTATGTTTAAATGTATGCCCCAAAAGATTGTGTTTGATCATGGGTACTTTAGTATTTTTGATTTTAAAAATTAAATATTTCAACTTTCATTTACAACTAATACATCACTGCTAAAATTTTATTTTTTCAAAAGTTGAAAAATAAACAGTCTTTTTAGTGTCTCTGAATACATAACTTAAGGTATTTTTAGAAGCTACGATTCTAGTCAGGACAAAAAGTTATTTTCTACTAAGTACCATCAATCACATTACAATGCTATTGAAGAATTCAATTTGAACTCCTTGAGTCACATACTTTAAAGTGCGTGAAGCTTTAGTTTTTAATTATTTTTAGCATACGTAATGCACAATAAAATTTGTGCTAGTACGGAAAAGTAAATCAAATGTTTTTATCATCACGTTCGAGAAAGAAAAAGCTCTTAAGTCTCTTTTGTCATTCGCATTAATCCACTTAATTATTTTTTAAAATCTTTTTTGTCCATTATGAGAGAGATGGTTCTAAGCACCTTGAGACGCTATCTTACATTTCCTGAAATTATTATAAATACAATCATTAATTTACCTAAAAAATTTGACAGATACATTCAGTAGCGAGGGTATTGGCACAGCTCTAGCTAAGCATCTTATTGTTACCTATTAATGTAAACCTTTAATTACTTAAAAATTATACAAAGCTGATTATTGATATGATACCACATTAGTTATTGTTGCAACACTTGAGCTTGTCAGAACGAACCCTCATCCCCTTGATATAAGATTTCGATAACGATCGTCACGTCTAATGACGTCTACCCACCGTCGGTAACAAATACCAAATGACATCCCTTGCCTAGCAGCCGCACCCATGGATTAATGCCAACGCAAGATTGATCGGTTGCCTGCTCACCAACAATTCCCGCTCCCTAACTCCATCCCCACCCAATTCAACATGTGATCTAGGCCTGCAGCTTCACCATTTTTTTAGAAATATGTTAAATTTATCTCAACTCCTTGATTCACCCCAGTCCAACCCCCGATTGTTGTTCCGATTTAGGGTTTGAATAGGACTGCGCCTTGCGGGCTCATCCTCTTTCCTAGAGAAGCAGCCGACCAGTAAGCAAGTAGCTGGTATTAATTCAGCGAGACATATTTATAAGCATCCATCTAACTGTTTTGATTACCTTTGCAATATTTGTAATATTTGTGACTAAATAAAATCAAGTTTTACTAATTATTCAATTGAGCTCTTCTTCTCGCGATACAAATTCAACGAAATACCTAAGAAAAAATACAGCCATCGCAGGAGAACTATCGACGTTAAATCGTCCATTATTCGTAAAGGTACTGGTAAATTACTTAAAATATTTTAATTGCATTGAAACACTGCTAAACACAAACACATTAGCTGTTCGCGCCCTGCAGGCTACATTCAAATACTCGCGCGCAAAAGTCACGTCAAACAGCCACGACGTAACACGAGCAAACGTGAGGCATGCGGGGGGGGGGGGGGGATTCGCCACCGCTGATAACTTCTCCTTCCAATACCAATAAAGGTTAACACATTTATTAATTTATTTTCAAATTCAAAAGTTCTACAAATGCATTTTATAAAATGATGCAAAATTATATATATATTCATTAGTTTGAATTCACTTTCAGACAAGTGAATATTAACTATGTCATCTAGTTTATATTCACTGGTTAGAATAGTGAATATGGTTTCACCATTTGATATAGTGAATATTCACTATTTTAAAGATGTATACTTATAACTTTTTGAAATAGTGAGTATTCACTTTAAAATAGTGGTTATTCACTATTTCAAATTTAGAGATTATAAAGTCTCAAAATAATAATTTGTCAAAATTCTTAATTTTTTGTCATTGTCGCAAATTTCTTTTAAATAAAGCCTAGTTTATAACTGTTCTGCGTTTAAATAAAGAGTTGAATAGTGTTATGCATCAGAAAAGACAGAAAATGAACCGTGTAAGACCTCTCAATTATTATTTTGAGGCTACGAAAGAATAATTTTCTTCTTCAAATCCCTTTTGTTACGTTTTTTATTTTTTCGCTCTTTTTATACGATTCATCAATTATAAATATAACTTCGATAAAGCAATATTCATTGTAAATACAAAACATGAAATTATACAATAAGTAACAGTGATTTCAGTCGTTTGTAAGTATTATGCACTACTGCTCCACGAGTCAAAAATCATACCCAGTAGCCGATAGATAATTTGTACGAATCATACTTGATGTAACGGAGGGTCACTTTTGACTGACATTTTTTATCTTGCTCACTTTAACAAAACTCAAGTAATTAATTCCATCAAAGCCTCAAAACATAGAGAAGAATTGTCTCACTTGTGTTACAACGATAGCTGACTCCTTAGCGGCGACGCTAAGAAAGACCAGACTGGACCCGTAATATGAGACACCTGTACTAAATAATATTTTTTGTACATAAAACTTCATAGTTATAATCGTTTCTCCGCTACATAGTTGTTTAATAATTGTTTTCGATTGATAAATTTTTTCCCAGTTTCAAATGTTTTCGACAATCCTGTACTATCGTGTTTTTCAATAATTAGCGACTACTGGGTTAACTACCTTAGTATCAATGCAGTTGAGGCAACTAATTTTTTATTAAAATTTAATTCAAAGACTTTTAAATCTGTTTGATTGCGAGGTTATTTCAGGGTTAAAATTCATTAGCAATACTGTACACGCAAGAAATGAGGTAGCATGTAATAGGGACCAAGTACATGCGTGCGTATGTATAGATTCGTCACGACTGCCGTGGGAGAAGTATCTTTGTTTCTGCTTGCTGGTACATTATCCTACTTTCTTACGTTGTGGTAATTGTTAGTGCAATAGATTACTATGAAAATAATACAGAGCAAGATAAAGGTGAAGATGAGGAGGGATTATTGATAGGAAAAGAAATACTTGAAACGGAGAAAGCACACGTTATAAATGATAAGATCATACACGAAAGCGAAACAGCACGTAATATATTATATTTGCTTTTTAACAGTCAGCAAAATAGTTATGTTCGTTGTACACTTCAATGTACAATGCAGTGCATATATTATACATAAGCTACTTAATAGAAACGTTAGCTACTGTAAAAATAAGATTCTTGTCTAACAATATAGTTACTTTGAGTGTATTGTATTAATCCTCTTGTTACTACTTCTAGTACTTCTATACTGACTGTCTAGTACTTCTATATTAGAAGCGCAGTATTTTCTATCTTTCCAATTATCCCCAAAACACAGTTACGCTCTTGGCTTGGTTAAGCTTTAGTTTAATTCCGAATATTTATGAAAGTAATAAAAAATTTCTAGTTGAAGTATACTGTCTGAAGATATAATGCAGCGGAGCGTATGATTGTTCAGTTCAATAGCGATAATTATATAGCAGTGGAGTGTACATGCGATTGTTCAGTTTAATAACGATACTTATAACATGTAGTCATACCATTGATTGTAGACTCAAAAATTTTCTAAGGTGACTGTTAGGTTTTACTGAACGAGTTCTGCAAGACAGCTTCGCTCACACTTGCCTATAACTATTCTAAAGGTTGACACTCACGAATGAAGTGCAACTCCAATAGTGGAGCCTATGTAAATAATACCATTCACGAAATTTTTCCAGCTGTACCATCAGGGTACAAGATTATGGAAATTCCTGCACAAATTATTTGTTTACTTTTAATTCGGCTAGATCATTGACTATATAGAACTGCCCATTATTAATGAGGATGGTGATATAGTTTATTTTTGTTGAAAGATCATAACGCTAAGGTTACACATTAAATCGTTATTTGAATAGGAATTGTACACAATCATAAAAGCTATAACAATCAGTTTTACGTATACTCTAAGGAGGCGTCTATTAATTATGTGAGATGTTTTGGAGAGGAAGAGGTTGAGCTTCATCTCATAAGTTCACTGAAATAAATTATTAAAACACGTTTCTTACAAAAATCTGGCCAATTGTATCGGTATCACCCTGAGGTACTCATAGAGGCATTATTTGACTCATAATGGTTGTCTTTCTTTTTTTTAACGTATGCATACGCATATAAATGTTGAAATGTACGAATGTACATTTATTACTGTGCTTTCTTTCTTCACATGCGTGCCAGAAGAGAGAAAGATGCTGAACTGAACATACAGCCGTTTAACGATAGAGACCACTTGCATGAACACCAGCACTATCAGCAGATAAATAGGTATATGTAAAAGAGAAAAAAAAAGAATGAGCAAAAAATCAACGATTAGACATGGTCGTATAGTAAAGAGTATGTATAGTTCTTATAAATACATAAGTAATATTACAGAAGTAGAGTGTATGTGCATGTATTTAAAGCACGCGCACCGACTACTGAATAAATGTGACAGAAATCTGTGCCAGAAAGTGTAGTATATACTATATAGAATTGAGTTAGGGGGAACATGCGAGGCAAGCGAAGCGGTCCGCCACCACCGCTACACTGCTCCCGTGGCATCAGTTGCGTCTGATTTGTAACCGACACTCACTTAGAGTAAAGTAGCACCAACGGCTTGCAGCGTTAGCGTTAACTTTGCCCTTAAGAGCACGAGAGAAAGAGCCAAGCCAAGGTCGAGTCAAGCAGAGGAATGTCCGAGAAGCCAGACAGTAAACGCCAAGGGTGAAGGGGAAATTAAGGGAAAAGCCTCAATCAGTAGCTCAGCAGCTGAAGCCATTAGCAATCTAGGCAACATGGGAGATCTCCTTGTGAGTTTTTTTACGACAAATTTTTAGCGTATTTTTTGTGATCAATAATCTGATGAGCTATATAAGCACTGCTTACTGTGACCAGCTGCACATAGTCACGCCACTTCGAAGTGCTTACTAAAAATAGTTCATTAGGGATTGGGCGACTTAATTAACAGTCTGTCAACACTGCCACTCATTCAAAATAAGTTATCATGATTATTATACTGCATACGTGAAAAGACACGACTACTGCAAAACGAAGAAGTGCTTAATGCTACACGTTCAGCATGAGATTGGACGGCTCCTCAGAGAAGCGATGGAGAGAAAGGCCCGGACTACTCTAGTATACCTTTAAGTAGGTTATGAACACCTTTTTCTTGGAATTGTTTTAGTTTACACGCATTCAGTAAAAAGCACTGTTGATTTCTTAACTCTATACTCACTGTACATAAACTAACTCAAACAAACTATTTTTTCCATATGTCAATGTTATGTCTGCAAGTCTTAAGCACAATATTTTAATTCGAAGTTTTGTTTTGTTTTGAAAACGTAGAAAGTGCAAGTCAGACTGGGATGAGCGCACAGTATGTTTAAAACTCAGAATCCAAGGATGAGGATGGTACTCCAACCAGCAGCTAAGAGATCCAGATCTTGACAAAGACCCTCAACCAGCGGGTTAGCATTTGCCTTCCTTTGAATGCATGACTTTTTTCTGTTTGAGTTAAAACATCCTTTATTTTGCAGGTGCTTCAAAAGGAAGAACTCAGCCTCTTGTGATTAGTAACGATGAGTATCAAGTCACGTCGAACTCCACGCCTTTCACTGTGCGTCCCTCTCTGGCACAAAATATTGTCACAAAAACGATCGCCAAACTACGTGTCAAGTTAGATTGAATGGAAAGACGCGATGGGTCTCTTAAAAAAGAAGCTTACGCTTAAAGAAAACCAAAGAGTGTATTCAATGGCTCAGAAAAAATGTAGTCATAATTTTTGCTTTCCGAGAAAAAGAGTTAACACTCGTACACCAAGCAATACTAATAATACGTTCTACGTTCCAATTAAGAATATCAACACTCGAGGCTTTGGAGAAAAACTATCATTACTCACAGCATTACGGGGAAAAGTATTAACACTGACTTCATTTAGAGTAACAGTATCCACATCCTGTACTCTCCAATTAAAACTAGCAACAGTCAATTCGCTTCAAGTAAAAGTATTAACACTTGTAACGCTGCGACTAAGAATATCATAATTCACAATCTCTCCAATTAAAACTAGTAACACTCACTGTACTTCAAGGAAAAGTATCAACAATCGTAGCGTTTTAAATAAGAGTCTTAATTCACGACTCGTCTGACGAAAAACAGATGCATAGGGTGTATTGTTAAATAATTAATTTTAATTATTTAATATTGTCATTCAGTAAAAACTGGATGTTTGTGGACTTTAGTCTCACGCTCCCTGACAGGCTGCGCGACTAGCAGACTGTGCAACTATTTGTTTTTTTGCATATTGGGGAAAGGAAAGAACAAAAAAAAAGAAAGTGTTAGACTTTGTAAAATATATTTTTCCACGTATTTTTTCTTTTTGCAGGTGACATTCTATACGATTCTTCAGTACTGCTTCTTTTGATACTATTAATTTGATATTTTATTTAGTTTTAACTAATGAAATATTCTGCACAATCTGGTATACTTCTTTTTATTAATTTTCACAATGAATTACAATGAATTTATCAAACAATTATAATAACTTAGATTGAAATATTGAACTAATAATTAAGAGCCACACTCAATGAGCGGTGGAAAGCTACTAACTAAAACGCCGTGCAAAGAAATGCACCTCGCGAAAAGCTTTAGTTGAAACTTCTTTGTCTTATATGCTATGGGGCTGGTACTTGCTGACTTCACGTCTTTAGACATAGCAGCTCGCTTCGGTTGTCACTTGACACCTCTTAGAACTAGGAAGTACACAGTCACCTTTGTTAGGTGACGACTTATGTTAAGTATGACTCTTTTTAGAGTCTTAAAATTTTATTATTAAGGGAATAAATATAATGTAAAATATATTAAAATGGAAACCTCATTTATTTACTCACGCAAGTCGTCTCGTAACAGCCTCCCCTTCTTAAAACTATCACCGTCTTTGGTGAATATACATATATATTAAAACAACCTGAAGTAAGGTAAAAGTGGACCATGGTAAACTGAATACTTTAAATAAAATAGAGAAAGAAAGAGAAAACAAATTTCCACTTTGCACTTTTTCTTAAAATTACAAATAAAAATTCATCAACAATAGTCTTTAATATACATAATAGAATTATTTAAAAAATTTATTACAATAAATAAATATACATATTTTTACATTTGACTTTTTTATGTATTTTTTTTTTAAATATGATTTATATTGGGTCTATGGTTTGGGCATTGGATGGTGAAATAATGGTTATAGGTTTGATGATGGTTATGTTAGTTAATAGTTAAAGTATCTTTATACTTCCGTACAAAGAAAGGTTTGATTCTTTTTTTTTTTTTTTTTTCTTTTTTTTTTTTTTTTTTCCACCTTCGTTGTCTGTCTTCTCTTTTTTTTCGATGTGCTCTTAATTGAGTTACCTCTCAACGTTAGTCCGTGTAAACGTTAGAGGTTGGTGTCGTGCCCTGTCCTACAACACAGATCGTTATGTCAGTCATATTTGACGAGGCTGACATTCTTATTACAAATGTTGCATTTATTTTCCATTTTAATTTAGATATTACACAATGTAATATGCAATTGTAAATTGCATTTGTATACATGATTTTCACATAGCGTATGTGTTGTTGTGCCTTCTTCTTGGTTGCGTGTCGTTCATTGTTGGCATACCAAACTCCATGATTTTGAAGTTCGTTATACGCCCTGATGTTTGCTCCTTTGGTGCAATACGTAGCAAATGCCATGTATCAATCCTTTTCATTATCTCTCGTAGTTTGGAGTTTCATATAACTAATATCGTTGAGTAGGCCAAAAGTTATCAAATATCTGGTCCACTCGTCGGTCATAATTACGACCGGTTCTTTCATCATTAGCCTTGGTGGTAATTTTTCAGTCGTGCTGCTGGAAGTGTCTACGACTAGTGGAATATTCAATGTAGTTGTGGTTGTTGGCGATGGTGTTAGGCTCCTTTTGTTAGGTTGTAATGCAATATACAACTATCTTTCGCATTGCCGCAGCTTCATATTCCATACCATATTTGATATGGAGGGATACAATGTTTTTCCCGTCTTGAGGTTTGTTGGAAAAATAAATATCTTGTATACCGTACGGATATTCGAAGAACTCTGTCAGGTGTACAAAGTGAAGAATAGGTATTTCTTCATCTCCGTGGCATGCCTTGATCGCGGTATTTTTATCTAATTTAGACTGTAATGGTCCAGATAGATGGTCCAGAGATCTTAATGGACGTTTGTTCTTTTTGTATTGGTGGTTGATTTTTCCCTTTTATTTCGGTAGTTGGTACTGCATTTAATGATGCTGCCGTAACTGCTGCACCACATAGTTGGTAGTATTCAGCATTGTATATGGTGTACGGTGTGATGCATGGCTGTTCCTTTAAGGATAGCATCGGAGTAAGACTATTTAGGAATTTCTCCATTTGAGTTTTATTGACTGTATCTTTAATCATTATGTCCAACTAACGTCCATTATCCGATGTGTTATAAATTCTGACTGATTTTTTATTTATCAGGGAAGCAGGTGCCGTTGATGTTGCCTGATTCCTCACATTATCCGATGAATAAGGTAGTGAATCCAGTAGCTCCTGTAGCGTTGGCGCTGCATTCAAACTGTTAACCGCCATTTCTGCCTCTGGTGGTAAACGAAACACCACCTCATAATTGGAATAACCCATAGCACATGATTCCCGTTCTATGGACTGCACTATTCCGAAGTTTTTCACAATCTTTTTTAGCATGAGCTGGCTATAATTTCCCTGCAGTAGTATGTTAAGTTAGGGTCCATCGGCCATTGCTTTGACGGTTTTAGGGTTTTGTTTGTTCATTGTGAATGTAATTCTGTAAGCGTAAGTATGATGGGTGTGATGATTATTATTGATTGATATATTTATATGTATAAGTACTGTTGGAGAATATTTCGTGCTGTTAATAATTGTAATGATTCGTAGGTTATGTGTGAATTGTAAATATGGAAATAAAATTATGTTAATAGAACGATTGGATGATGGTCAGGAAATATGTGGATGTATGCAATCATTACTTATCATGCTGTATCGAAATATTTGCTGATTCACAACACAATGAATAAACGATATTAATGCATGATAAGCTCATTATTAGAAAAACTTTTACAATAAAGTAACATGCAGCTGTAATAATATACAACATGTGTTTTAATCTTAAAGTCTCGAAGTTTTTTTTCCTGATGTCTGTGTCTACCAATATTGTAGGAATATGTGGCGGTAATAATTAACTAAATATAAATTTGCACATTGGTTTTATAAAGCTTAAAATTAAAATCTTAAAACTAAGTGATGTATTTTCTCGAGGAAGTAGCTAGTTGAATGGTAGGATTCAATTATTGGGTTCATTTTCTGCTACTTTTGATTTTTTTTCGTAAATCGATGATTCTGGCAAAGGTTGACTTTGTTCCTGAAGTTTTTGTACATCGTTGTCTTCTGCATGTAATGACATGTCTTTAGTATGTCATTAATTCAACTTTCTGTTGACATAAAGAGTGAGTCAACTTCTTGTTCAATTTGTGTTTTGCACTCCTTTTAATTGGTTCGGCGTATCTCGTGCGATACTTGGGTTCATCGTTCTGTGACGCTAGAATAGCGCTCTCAGGATCCATGTATTTCACATATCCTTGGGATAATCTTCCCCGCCAGTCTCTAACGGCATAAGAATATTCTAGGATATCAAATTAAGAGAAATAGTTAAAGAAATCTCTTTCCACTTCGTTTCTTCTATATCTCACGGTAAAAGACATACAAGTCTTTTTAGATCGATGTTTGGTACATCATTGTCGCTTTTTGGTGATGTTGGTGAAGAAATCCTGTCTGCTTGACAATAAGTGGATTTCATTTTAAGAGTAGGAAATGTCTGAGATTCCTCTCCTTTTTTAATGTTTTATCAGGTTTTTTTATAAAATGAATCACTGTTGTAAATAGTGGTTATAGACCGATGTGTATAACTATGTAAATTTTAGAGTATGTGCATTTCCTCGATGCTTCCTTTATTCTCTAAATGTTCAACAACTTCATATAAAGGATGATTTACGTTGACTCTAGTCTTTATTGTTATTTCATAGTCTAGGCTCATCGTGCAGCCTGTAAGGAAAAAAGTATTAAATTACTATTGATTTATGAGTCCATTTACAACTTTTGGGGTGAATGGCATGGGAGTATCAGACTTTGTGTCTTCATGATAGGTCTAGTTTTAGATGATTTAGGTATTTTTTGTTTTACTCCGATTTCGACATAAAGTTCAGTTGGTTCGTGTTCTTTACAAAAGTTTCGACCTAATAGACCGCCATCTTTGATGGAAAAATCTTTAGGAATCACATGAAAAATTGTAGGTTTTCCTTGTTTAGTTATATATGTTGTTCTTTAGTTAAAACTGGGTGGGGATACGATAATAATTTCACTAGTCTCTACGCGTGAATATGGGTGTAAGTGGTCTAATTCGATTAGGTTTGTGGTGCCACCATTATCAAGCATGAGTGTGATAAAATGATTGTATCTTTCTGGGACTGACAACCTTATGCTTGTAGGCTCGTCGTCTACGCCAAGTCCTTGGCACGTACCGATGTGGAAAGTTTCGATTCTGTTACAATATTCAGCACCTGAGATGTAGTACTCGGTGTTTGGTTCTGATTGAAATGTTGGGGGCTTACCTCCGTACGACGTTGGGGGTAAGCCACCTGCGAGTTTAAATCATGTGGTGAATAACACAGGACCACAAAAAAAAATAAGTAGAAGGGTCCCTTTCAGCAACAATGCATTTCTTATGTATTTTGAAGCGCTGACTTCATTCCCATCGTCTAAATTGCTCTATCACATCACAATTCTTTTTTACTAACGAAAAACGTGTCCATAAGTGGCAATGCTTTTAACACAGTAATTAAAGTAGTCCCCATGTCAACAAGTGTTAAAAATTGTGATGTGATAGAGCAATTTAGACAATGGGAATGAAGTCAGCGCCTCAAAATACATAATAAATGCATTGTTGCTGAAAGGGACCCTTCCACTCATTTTTTTTGTGGTCCTGTATAATGATCTCTTGGCTGTTGATAATTCTGAAAATTTTGACTCTGATAATAAGAATAAAAATTTTGTTGGTTGCAATTATTGTAATTACCATGATTATTATCTTGAGGGTATCTATTATAATTATTTGTCTGGCCTTGATAACCAGATTGGTTATGTCTAGAATTAAATTTGAATTTTGTTGTGCATAATAACTGTTAGGATTCTCGTTGTTATATTGATTAAAACTGTTTTGTCCATAGTTATTACTATTTTGTTGATTTCCATGATATTGACTTTTTCCATTGTTTCTAAAATTTCCTCGAAAATTTAAATTATTATTAAATTGTCTATTAGGATTTTGATTATGATTTTTGATTTGGTATTCATTAACTTATCCTATTTAATGCCATGAGAATTGCTGGTCAGGATACCTATTAAGTTGTTGATATAAGATATTTATATTATTTCTAAAATCACTGTGAGGTAGTCCATGGTATCGTCTGTCCGCGATTATTCGAAGTGATACTCGTAGGACAAGTTTTAGTATGCGTCATTGCCACATGATGCTTTTTCAAATTATAAAATGGCGCTAAATTGGAGCTCTTTTTTTCGAACAAGTCAAATAGGACAAGTTTTAATTTTAACTTTGGTCAATTCATTTGTTTTTGTGTAGGATGTTCAGCACTAGTTGTC
Source organism: Copidosoma floridanum (assembly GCF_000648655.2). The sequence goes on along the minus strand of NW_019384275.1, from coordinate 1,584,824 downwards.
GCGTCTCACCTCAAATACCCGCTCTCATTCGGCTCTCCAATCTCAACGCATACTCAAAGGCATTGGCTGAGGAGGAAGGTTTTTTTGCATCTACCTGCTGGCTTATCATAGGTGATAGTCCTTTTATAAACATGTCTAGCACCATGTCTATTATTGGCGCCATCATATGCACGTTGTACGCATTAGCCTTATCTTCCATCAAAGCCTTTTCAGCACCGCTCAGCAGTAGGTTTACATAATCATAATATTCGCCCACTGATTGGCCTTATTGTTGGCACACTTACTGCAGCTGAGTTTGATAGTAATCAACGGTTTGTCCTCCTGTATGTTTTGTAAAAATGTGTGATAAATGCCTCAAGGTTTTCGAAATCTCGGCCGCTTACGCTTGTGCGTGCGGCACCTCGTAGATTCTGCAATACTGCTCTCCTATGTAAATCTTTATGGTCATCTCTGACCCAGCTTTCTCCGTTCCTAACATCTTGAATGTAGTCCTTGAGTGGAATATTTTTCCCATCAAATACAGCAATGGATTTAATTGCATGCTGAAATAAAAAGTTGGCATTGAGAGACTCCATCAACGCTTCAGCTACTGTCATATCGGCATCATCGTTTTATTGACCATTTTCTTAGTTGTATAATTTGCTTTATGTGCATTTTTTTCTTTTTTTCTACTTATTTTTATCCTATATTTTATCTGTGTGTGTAATAAAAAAAAATTATCACACTATTATTTTGTTTTGTTTACTTATTTCCGAAAAATATTCTATTAAATCCTTGACATTTATCGCAGAAGACATAAGTAATAAAGACATAATTGAATATGTGTGTGTGTATGTGTGTGTGTGTGTGCGTGCGTGTGTGTATGTGTTTCATGTGAATTTTTGTTTGGCACATTCATGTGCACTGAACATGGAACGATAAGTGTACTATGTGTATGCCCAGAAACTCAAGTAAGAGAGTGTAATCAAGCGCGCTTGTATGATACCTTCTGCTTTAAGCAAGAGAGTATACGGCGCAGGGATTTCTAATACGGCATGTGTAGCTATATATCCAAATTGCTACGCCATCATGATATAGGGAGTGATTTAAAACTCTCTTTCTGCGTTGAATGAAAGTATTCGCCTTTTAGCGCACTCAAATACACTATCGCTGTATAACTATACTTTCGGCCACTGATTAGCATACGTATTTTTGCGCATTTATGTGAGTATGTGACAATGCAGGCACTGACGCCGTAATGCCAACTACAATGTATGTATACTATCAATACTGTACTCATAAGCTTGCTCATGCAAGGTGTTTGGTTCTATTTGTTTACTCTGCCTGGGTCTTCTATGAATTTCTTATGTGTAAATATGCTAAGGCCGTGGATTTCGTGTATGATGTATGGAAGTACATATATTTGATAGTCTGTTATAGCCAAAAGTATGTGCTTGAATACCGGGCAGAATACGAATGCTGCACACTACAACTATATTCACTGCTCTGTGCAGTCCGTCGCATACAACAACTCCAATTCTACAGCTAGAGTTTCTCTAACTTGATTTAAGAGTAAGAGTTTTCCTCTGATACTGTATGCGGACGCACGCCTATATCTATAGGTATCTGAAAGTAACCCGATGGGCCCAACACTGGCTTTCCTGAAGTATAGTTGTCTGTACCTTCTTTTTTGTAATTTACTAAGGTTATACATCCCTAAAAACATATGCGCTGCGACCTAATACGGTGGATAATACTGATACAACCGTATGAGTATCCTGTATACTCAACGCGCAATTTACATGCCTATGAATTATGAATAAGGCAAGGGGAAATTATAGTACGTTTCGAATAATGAATGAATTTCCCGACTTTTTATTTCTTTAATTTTGAGAGTTCCCTTTTCACGAAGAACTGTTTATTGATTTCTGCTTTAAAATTATTGATTTTATTTTCCGATGATTTAGTAGTTGTACAAATTAAGGTAATTTTGTATTTGATCATTAATTAATTCCAATCTTTTTTCTAGGACATTTTCCTCTCCTATACGCTCCTGCACAAACAATTTCTTACCAGTTCTCTTGTTTTTTTATTACTCGCAAAATTATGTTTTGGGGGTTTTTATTTAATATTGTTTTATGAAAATAAATTAATTAATTCTCTGTACATAAGTGAAATTATTAGATTATATTAAATCCTTACTCCATCTTTAAAAATTCTTCTACAACTAACAATATTAAGTTTGAATATGTTTGTGTACATGTATTTATTTTGGTAGATTGCTTTAAGTAGCAGATCTACGGTAAAGAGTGTTCGCTATTTCAGCAGGACTAATGGAAATGAACCGCTCTAGCTACTACTGCTGCTACTGCTGCTAGGTTATTTCATTATTTTATCCCTTGAACTAATTTTTCATAGTAAAAAAGTCGAGTTTTGAATGGAAATTTCGGTATATTGGATTTTAAGTGGTACAAGAAATCTGGTACATTTTGGTAAAAATTACAGTTTAATGTAGTTATCACCAAAAATCGTGAAAATATAACTATTTTAACAAATAAAACTCGTTCTTAAATAATTTTAATATTAAATACACAACACTTTTATAGATGTCAGAAAGGAAGTAAGAAAAACTTTAAAATATACATTTGGTAGAATAAATTTTTCTTTGTATTAATCAACTTATTTAGTATGTTTCTATACAACAATAATTTCTTGAGGAAGAAGGCCTCATTTTTGTAGTATTTTTGAGATCTTTTTTTTTGTCTAAAAGTGCATTGTAGTGAATTTAGCTCTATAAGTACATGTTAAAATTTCTCCAGATAAACGCTAAGGTAAAAACTAGCCATAAACTCTTAACACATCTATTTTTATAAATTTACTAAGGACTTTTTTTTTTTAATCTACCTGACTTTCTGTAGGTACGATGCCTGTCTCGTTAACATGCACTCAAAATCCTTTTCTTTTCTGTAAGTGAGATGTGTTTGTTGTAAACATTATTAAGTTTAATTAAATTAATGCCAGATAGTTGACATTTTTTCATCAAATTCACTTTTTTCAAATCTTGAAAAAAATTTTTCTTACTGGATATAATATGTTAGACCCACTCTGACTGGGTAAAAACGGATTTTTGGCCAAGTGACTTCTCAATCAGTGCGTGCATGCTATCTCCTTCGGCTTGAGTATGACCGACTTCCGTGAACCTTAAAAGAAATGTTTATGTCAGATAAAAAAGTATGTCCTTGTAATACCATCTCTTTTTATAAAAAAAAAAATGTAGCTCTGTTTCACACTAAGAACTTTTCAATTTTAAAACTGCATTTCTTTACCTATGCATTATTTTTAAGTTGAGATCGTTGGAAATCTTTAAATACATAGCAATTATATTTTGCTCCTGTTTTGACCAAAGCAATTGTCTATTTAAAAAATAAAATTTTTTTTTCCATTTACAGCTTTCGATTTGATAAAATACGAAACGGATGATGAGATTTCATTGGAACCCCTATTTCCAATGATCTTATTCCAAAGAAAAGAATTGCCTACGTAGCGCCAAGTTAAAAACGATGAAGCTCCATACTGCTATCTTAGACATATAGTACATCATCGGCGATCGCAGAGTCGTCAATACTTTCTGCACATCGAAATAAGTACAACAGAACGTACTACTTATCTTCAATGGCTCGCTGCTTATCTGCACACATCAGTCGTTTCACTTCAGTTTTAGTGTTCATGTATATGGAGTAGGTGTTTTTTTGTTATTCTTCATCTTCTTTTATAAAATTTTTAAAAACTTCGCATTGCTCGTAGCTAATAAGCAATTTTAAATGAATATAATTTTTATTTTTGTATACGAGTATTGGATTAATAATGTATTATTAACTTCATTTTATTATAGTAAAAGAATTTGGAATTTTATTTTGCTTAAGCGTGTGAAAAATCTAATTTCTGAATAATTTCTGTGTACTTAGTATATTTATCTTATATTAACAAAAAAAATTTTTTGTTTGTACTCATTCAAATTTACGCATTTGAAAAACTAATCACGTTAGACACGTCTTACGCGATCGAACTTATTATCTTAACTTTTTTTTATTATACTTATAGATAATTATATCTTTTACTATTCGGTTCGCATTCTATACTATCTAAAAAACATTTTTACTTTGATTCATGGCATCAGCAAATGTACAAAGAATAACTTTATTGCTGTCAACAATATATTTGTTTTGCTTTATTTTTATTTATTTTTTAAATTAACTTTTTATTCAAATGCCATATAACATAGAAATTTCAAGAATTGAAAATGTTTCCATAATAAAATAATAATTTTTTACTCATACGTATGAGTGTTTTACTTATCTATCTTTTTTTGGTTGAAAGAATGCAATGTTAAATTTGTTATCAAAAATTAAATAGTACATAGATTTATGTATTTTCATTCTTTCAGTGATTTGGCTTTTTTCGCGTTTTTCCTTTTCATACAGCCTATACATTTCAACAATACTTAGGCCTTTTTCTAGATATTGTTCATTAGTTCCTTCGCGACAACAAAGACTATCAGTATTTGGAAAACGATTTATGTGTTGGCGAACCTTGTTTTTTTTAGTTCTTCATGGTATTAAAATGGACGGTTTGAGTGCGTTCCTCTCAAATCCTTATTTATGACTATAGTTTCACCGGCATATTTTGTCTTCTCCTGTGCTGTTATAACCATCTGGTATAATGTATCTCAGTCAAAATATTTAAATTTATAAATTTGATATTCTTACATTGTAATACAGTTATCAAATTTTTCGGTGATATTTAATTAGAAATTAGTTTAATAAAATACATTTTAAAAACGTACTTTAACAGTCTCATATATTTTGAGGAATCAAATTAGTTGTAATTTATTATATGCAAAACATTTAAAATTAAAAAAAAAACTGTTTTTTTTTTTGATACCATTTGCAAATCCGATCCAACTTTGTCATAAATTACCTATCAAAATTCAAACTAGTTAAGATGAACAAAAAAAAATTTGTTTCGAACGAGTTAAACGAATTTCGTTTGATGAACTCGGAAACTCGTATAAACTTATTTGAGACTCAGTAATATAGATTTATACATTTTACACACTGCTGTTATAAACTCACCTAAATTTTCTAGGAACATTTTTTGACAGACGGGCATTAATTCCCTTACAGTGGGTAAACTAAACTGCCTTTACGTTTTGGGCACGGCCTTGTCCATGACTTGCGCAACTTCTAGTAACTCCTCATCCATTTTGGATTCCTCGCATATTATCAAACTGCTTAAACAATCCCTCTACTTCTTTTTATCTTAACGATCTCAAAATGGAACAAAAGCTTTTGTCGGTCATCTGTCAATATTTTTTTACTGCATAAAATGTCACATTCAGCATCGCAGCCTGATTTCATTATTCTGGCTTTAATAGGCTGAGACTTGCGATCAATGCTTTCTGCATCTTCCGCACAATCATTTTTTACTTGATTATCAAGCCATTTTGATAGAACGTTTTGACTTCTTTTTGGTTAGAAATTTTTATTTCTTTACCATCTTTTTCTTTCGCTTGAATAATTTTCTCATTCCACCCGTTGATGTAGATTGAGGTACAACATCTGCAAGAAAGAATGTACAAAAAATTCCCATAATCACTCATTATATCAACTGTTAGGTGACGACTTGCGTAAATTAATAAATTTTTATTTTTATTCTATTTTATCCTGTTCTATTTCATTCCCAATGATAAAATTTTAAGACTCTTTACAGAGTCATACTCAACGAGAGTCGTCGCCTAACAAAGCTGACTGTGAACTTCGTGGCTCTTGGAAGTGTCAAGTGACAACCGAAGCGAGCCATGAAGCCTAAACACATGAAGTCAGCAAGTACCGGCCCCATAGCAAGTAAGACAAAGAAGTTTAACTAAAACTTCGTGCAA
>NW_019384275.1:1567776-1577832 GCF_000648655.2 Copidosoma floridanum | reverse complement strand
AAAAAAAAAACGGAGTAATGATTTAATATAATTAATGATTTCACTTATATACCCACGATTGTTTATAAAATAATATTTCATGAAACCTCCAACGAATAATTTTGCGAGTAATAAAAAAGGTAAGAGAAGTGGTAGAAAATTGTTTATGCAGGAGCTTGTAAGAGAGAAAAACGTTCTAGAAAAAAAATTAGATTTTATTAATAATCAGTTACAAAATTACTATAACTGTGATACATTAAACAGTAATTTATCAAAAAACAAAAAAATCGAAAAACAAGTAGTAAGTACGTTTCAGAAAAATAATTTTTATAATTCAGAAATTAATGTTCATCGGAAATGCGATAATTTTAAAATTCAATTAAATACACAATTTGATGAATTAATTGTCTTCGCTGAAAAAGAGTTACTTAAAGCCACTCAAGAACATATAAACGCATAGGCAGAAGATTACTCATATACATACGAATATATAAAAAATTTATTAATACGGTATTTAAACCGTGACCGTCGAGCCCATTCTTGCTTAAAGAGGAAAAAGTGGTAAGTTAAGTCGGATATTCTCGTACAGAAAGAGCCCTTCATTATTACACCGCGCACTAGCTGATGCTCGCGTAACAATTTGTATATATAGCTACACATGCCACATTAGAAATCCCTGCGCCGTATACTCCCTTGCTTAAAGCAGATGATATCATATAAGCGTGCTCGATTACACTCTCTCACTTTAGTTTTTGGGCATACACATAGTACACTTATCGTATACCTATAAAAATTAAAGCAAACTTATTGCACTTGCATGCGTTAAGNAAACGATGATGCCGATATCACAGTAGCCGAAGCGCTGATGGAGTCTCTCAATGCCAACTTCTCATTTCAGCATGCGATTAAATCCATCCCTATATTCGATGGGAAAAATATTCCACTGAAGGATTATATACGAGATGTTAGAAATGGAGAAAGCTGGGTCAGAGATGATCAAAAAGATTTATATAAAAGAGCAATTATTATAACCCATTAAAAAAAAAGATATGCAAGAGAGAAAACCGTTGCTTACCATCAAACTCAGCTACAGAAAGGGCGCCAACGACAAGGCCAATCGGTTGGTGAATATTATGATTATGTAAATCAACTGTTGAACGGTGCTGAAAAAGCCTTGATGGAAGATAAAGGCAATACATACAACGCACATATAATGACCCCTATAAAAGATATGGTGTTAGACATGTTCATAAAAGGACTGGCACCTATGATAAGCCAGCAGGTAGATGCGAAAGAACCTGCTTATCTAGCCGACGCCTTCGATTACGCGTTGAGATTGGAGAGCTGAACGAGAGCGGGTATCATTCCGGATACGCGATATCAAGGACTACCTCGTAGTGACTTTAGAAATAATTTAAACAACTCATATCAACAGCAGAATAGGTATCCCAATTAGCCATTCTCATCACATCAAGTGGCACAAGTTAATGATTAACAGATCGACAATGAGAATAATCACGCTGATAGGCAGTATAATAATTATCAAAATTATAATAGACAATATCAACAACAAAATAATGGACAGAATTACTGTCAAAATTATCAGAATCAGGGACGAAATTGGAATTTTCAAAATCAATCGAGAAACTCTAATTATTATCAGAATAATTTCGGACGATTTAATAACGAAAATCCTAATGATTATTACACTCAAAGGAATGCTAATTTTAATCCTGGTAATAATCAAGGATACCGAGGCAGAGGTCAGAATTACAATAGGTATTCCCGAAATAATAATTACAATAGTTATAATCAAAAGAGTTTTAATCCTAACTATCAGAATCAGAACTTTCAAAATCAATACCAACCAGGAGGCGACCGTTTGCCGCATTATTTAAACTCTCAGGCGGCTCACCCCAATCGTCGTTCGAAGGTGAGCCTCCAAAGACAGAATTCAACCCCTACACCGAATGTTTTAGCGCTGGTAATGAAAATAGCAACAGAATTGAAACCGTCCACATTGGTACCTGCCAGGGACTTGGCGTAGACGACGTGCCTACAAGCATAAGGTTATCAATCCCAGAAGGGAAAAATCACTTTATAACACTCATTCTCGATAATGGCGCCGCCACAAATCTGATTAAATTACATCAGTTGCACCCATATTCACGAGTAGAGACTAGTAAAATTATTAACCTTACTGGAATCACACCTCACCCAGTTTTAACTAAAGAAACAACGTATATGACCATACAAGGAAAACCTACAATTTTTCATGTGATCCCTAACGATTTTCCAATCAAAGATGGCGGTTTATTGGGTCGAAACTTTTGTAAGGAACGACGAGCCACATTATCATATTATCATGATGCTATAGTACTGGATAATGACGTAATGAACCCTATCCCTTTTTTAAAAACTCTTGAGGAAATAGAGCAATTGGAAAGAGATTAAAAAGAACAAAAAACCATAAAACTTAAAAAACAAGCACAGGAAAATCAAATTTTAGCTACAACTCTTGATACTAACAAAGAGACGGAATGCCTTAAGGATAAAATTAACCAACAGAAATTTTATGATGAATACATCGTAGGCCCACCCGAAAGGTTCAATATACCTAAATATGAAAAATTTGGAGACATAAAAGCTGATTTTCATTTTCGAGATGAGTTTGACCGATTGATCTTATTAGAAAGAGGTGAAAATCTTATGAAGGCCATTGATAATAAAACTGATAAAAGTGGGATATACAGCGAAAATAATGAATTAGTCGACCAACCCCATGCCATTAAACAGAATAAAAATACTCCTAGTGTAGAACATTGCCCTAATGAGGAACAAAAAAATACCAGTAAAGCAACTAAATATACGATTAAGGCTCGAACACGTCAAATAGTAAGAATCAATTTAATTAATACTAATTTAACTGAAGGATACTTACCACAAATAGATGTAGGATGTGATAACATATATTTAGGAGAAGGAATAATAAAAAATGAGAACGGTCAATGTAATATTATGGCAATAAATACTAATAAGGATGATATTACGATTGAAATAGACCCAAGAGAAATCCTACCTTTCGAATATATTGCACCTGAATTTGATCCCGGTACAAGCAGCGAACATGAAAGACAAATTGTTAAAAATAAACGAGATATAATAAACGACCTAAAAGGACTCGTGCGCACCGGTCATTTAAACTTGGAAGAACGAGACCAAATATATCAATTGATTTCTGAATTCTCAGAAATCTTCTTGTTACCAGGAGACACTTTACCTTGTACTAACCTCGTCGCACACGAAATTCCGACGGAAAATAACTTCCCTATCAACACTAAATAATATCGTCACCCACCAGTACATAGAAAAGTTTTAGAGGAACACGTAGCAAAAAAACTTAACGATGGAATAATCGAACCTTCATCATCACCGTATAATTCACCTCTTTGGATTGTCCCTAAAAAACCTGATAGCCATGGAAACCCAAGATGGAGGGTAGTAATTGATTTCCAAGAACTTAATAAAAAGACCATTGGTGATGCATATCCATTGCCTAATATCGCAGATATTATGGACCAGTTGGGAGGAGCCGTATATTTTTCAGTTTTCGATTTGGCAAGTGGATTCCAACAAATTCCCATGGATGAACACGATAAGTATAAAACAGCATCAACGACACCCCATGGACATTATCAATATAGACGAATGCCCAAAGGCCTGAAAAACGCACCTGCCACGTTCCAACGACTAATGGATCTCATATTGAGAGGCTTATTGAATGTTGAAATGCTAGTGTATTTAGATGATATTATTATTTACGCAAAAGATCTAGGATCATGACCGTAAAGTTAGGTTATTTTTTGACCGGTTAAGATCAGCGAATATGGTACTCCAGCCAGATAAAGTTGAATTTTTGCGAAAAGAAGTAATATTTCTTGGGCATATAGTGAGTCAACGAGGGATTGAACCGGACCCTAAAAAGATACAAGCCGTTAGAGAATTTCCCCAACCAAAAACTATGAATAATATGAGACAATTTTTAGGACTAGCAGGATACTATAGACGCTTTATTAAAGATTTTTCAAAAATAGCTAAACCATTATCAGCTTTATTAAAAAAGGGAGAAAAATTTGAATGAACTGAAGTGCAGGAAAAGAGTTTTCAATTACTAAAGGATCACCTATGCCAAGAGCCTATTTTACAATTCCCCGACTTTAGTAAATCATTCAAGTTAACAACAGATGCATCTGACTATGCAATTGGAGCAGTATTGAGTCAAGAAAAAGATGGGTTTGACCATCCCGTCGCTTACCTTTCAAGATCTTTAAATAAAGCCGAAATAAATTATTCTACGACTGAAAAGGAATGTCTAGCCGCACTATATGCAATGCATCACTTTCGTTCGTATTTATTAGTAAATAAATTCGTTCTTGTAGCAGTTCATGAGCCATTGAATTGGATGCATACAAGAAAAGACCCAGGTCAGCGTTTGATGCGCTGGATGTTTAAATTCACCGATTATGAATACACTTTTAAATACAAACCAGGAAGACTCAATACCAACGCTGATGCATTATTTAGAAACCCAGTAGGACCGTTTCTTTATGCAGAAAATAATATAAACAATGGATTTCCATTACTAAGAGTTATGATGATGGGTCGAAAGAAAATAGAGGAAAAGAAGAAAACAGAATTACAAAGTCAGAGGAAAGGAATAGTAACAGCATCCAAATTAACGAAGATCAAACCTAAAGCATTGCCGACAACCTCGAAGGAAACAATAGAAGTAACAAAACCAAGAAGCATGACCAAATTAGAACCAGATGTACCTAAGTTAATCAAGGGTCCTGGATGACCCCTTGGTTCAAAAACAAACAAAGAACGGCCGAAATTAGATCATAGTGGGATTGCTCAAAAAACCCGAACAAAAACATTTCCACAGCCACAGAAATCATCTATATCTCAACCGAACATATTAAGAAATGTCACTAAAAGTACATCAAAAGATTCTAGCTCATTAAAAGTAAATTTTTCAGAATCAGTTCCTCAACATCACACGCCAGCGATACAAGTTTAGAAACTACAGAAATAAAACATAATAGTTCCAAAAATGAGGAAATGCCACAATTAACAGTTAGAGATATAATTAACCTTGGTGCATCGTCAAAAACAAGTATGTTCTCCGAAAATGACCCAAGCGATACTGAAGAATCGTCAAGAGAAGATACTTAAATACCAATATATGACCCTAGACAAAGTGGATTACGGCAAGAACTGACTGAAACAGAAATAGACTCAAATACGGATACTGATTCAGTTACGTACAACAGGTCTTGAACCCCTATTCGATGAAGAAGAAATTTTAAGAAAATATAGGACAAGTGGAAAATTATCAATTACCCCACGTATTCAGGAAAATACACCCTTAAGTTCTAGCACACCGACGCAAACGAGTTCTTTTGCTACTGCAAAAAACAGACGATCTAAAGCGCCGGACTTGCAACAAATAACAGAAGAAACCCCGGATAACTTAAATGAAAACAACAAACAAATAAACTGCAATGAAAATAAATCAATGAATCGAACTATTGCACCTGATTTCATGTTACTATCGGACTTATACTCTTTTTAACCCATCAATCGATACAAACAACAGCACGGAAAAGTTTATGTAAGTCTTAGTGATAGTAGCAGTAGTACTGATAATTATAAGAACGGAAATGGAGCTAAGCTAGTAAACAATGTCATTACCACCAGATATTGCTTTCCATACAAAAGAGACTATATAGTTCATTTTTTTAGCAAGGATTGTCAACCAGTCACATCTGTCTCAAGGCTGTTGAGATCGATAGGTGCACTGGATATGAGCTATTTGAAATCAAAGAAACCAAGAGTTGGTCAAATTTTAATAACACCTTATGGAGGACACAATTTACTGTCAATTGTTATTAATGAAACGTTGACCGACTTAGTATCTTCAGAAAGTTTTACAAAAGCTTTTAAATCGCTTAAAATAATATTGTTGAGACGAAATCTTAAAACCTTCCGAATTTTAAGAAGGGGAGATCTTACAGACAAATTAGAACCTGGATTGATTACAGAAGTGTTATTAACAATTTTTGATAAAACAACCATACAAATTACTGTCTGTTACGGTAAGGTTGATTTATCGAAAATTCAAGAACGTAATAAAACAATACAAACATTACATGACAGCCCTGTTGGAGGACACAAGGGAATAAACCAAACTTACCGGAAAATAAGGGAACCGTTTTATTGGCCCGTAATGAGAAATGATATTCTTAATTGTGTACGTAAATGCAGCAAGTGTCAAGAGAAAAAAATTAAACGACTAAAAACAAGAGAACCCTTGGTACTTACAGATACACCTATTAAAGCTTTCGATAAGGTTTCCATCGATACCGTTGGTAAATTAAGAATAACACCAAATGGTGATTGCCATTTGCTGACCATACAGAGTAATTTGACTAAATATATCATATTAGTCCCTGTATCAGACCTAAGATCAAGCATTCTTGCCGATGCACTCGTACAAAATCTAATATTAGTTTATGGTGCACCCAAAGCAATTCTATCAGATAGACATGCTACATTTATGTCTAATTTATTGAAACAACTCATGAGAACCCTCAAAACCAATCATCTAACTACATTAGCATACCACCCTCAAACAAACGGATCACTAGAGCGAAGTCATGCTGCCCTAGCTGACTTTATACGAACTTACTCTAAAACATATGATGACTGGGACAACTTAGCAAAATTTGCAGCTTTTACGTATAACACGAGTGTACATGCAGCTACAAATTTTACGCCTTATGAACTAGTATTTGGAAGAGTAGCGAGGTTGCCCTTGAAGATACCTAAAAATGAAAGATTACGAACATACCCACTATATTTACAAGATCTTATAAGGCGACTTCAAGAAATGCAAATTGCGGCAGGAAATCAACAAATAAAGATGAAAGTACAAGCAAAAACAAGATATGATAAAAAATTAAAGCCTCTAAATGTTAAACCAGGAGATTACGTTTGGGTAAAGAAAGAAGTGTGTTCCCATAAATTTGATCGCTTTAATAATGAACCCCTAAAGGTTAGAACAGTTTTAGAGGGAAATGATGTGTTACTTGAAAAAACCAATGGTGAAACCATACGCAAACATACAGATGAATTAAAACTAGTTCCCCGATAATAATATCTTGTAAGAAACATATTCTACATGTCTTCCAGAAAAAAAAAAAAAAACACAACGATGTAGATTAAATTGGCCATCTCAATGATTATAGCGTTCGAAGGTTACGCAGATTTAAACTATGCTAATCATGGCAACTACAGCATAGAACCACTTGAAACAAACCCTGGAATATACTACGAACGAATCGGTATAACAAAAATTATGAGAGCCGATTTAAAGATTGTGATATGGCTGGATGTTAATAAATGTATATTGGAACAAACACCTACTCAAGGATTAATCGAAACTTTTCGATATTGTATTGTACAGTTTGGTTATTCTAATTGCACTCGCTATATAGAAATGGACCTCTTGAATTTAAAAATAAAGCGATTGACAAACCTCAAAGCAACACTATTAAACATAATAAATACTGTGGGAATCCATGCAGGAGATAACATTATTCCACCCCCCAGCATACGAGCAAAAAGACTGACACCTTTTGGAATTATTGGGAGCATTGCTAAAGGACTTTACGGCTTAGTCACAGAAGATGATATTTACGTTATAAACACTAACATCAACAATTTGGATACCAATCAAAAAGAATATATTGAATTGTACGAACAAAATAGCCATATTTTTGCAGCCACATTCAAAGAATTATACAATACCACGAAACGCCATGAGCACATTTTGAAACAAGTTGCTGATATATTGACTTCAGGACAGGATTTTACTCTTGACAGATATCTGATTCATTTGTCAGCATACCTTAGAAGAACTGAGGCTACTCTAGATCACATTATTCGTTCCCATGAAGATCTGATTGACATCTTGCATGATTTACAAAGAGGTCAAGCACATCCAAAGCTATTTTCTCCAAATATATTTGGAACAGTAGCCCGGGATGTAAAGAACCTTGCGGGAAATCTAGAATTTGTAGCACCAATAGAAAACCTTTATGCTGGCGAAATAAGTACCCTAAGCAAATTAGATGTTGTACATCAAGAAAATAGAACCATGGTAATATGACATTTGCCACTCGTAGATCGAACCCCTTACAATCTTTGTAGACTACATCCAGTCATGATATCCCAATCTGGACAAAATGGATCTGTCTACTTAAAACCGTCGTACCCTTACTTAGCCGTAGCAGCAGACCATAATTCGTATTTACGACTAAACGAAGTTACATTTAACCAATGCGATAAGACGGTATATGGTTATATATGCTCGGCTACGGAACCGCTGAAGGAACCCTATTCTATGAACGAATGTGAAATTCTTATGTTATTACGACCTGGACCAGAAGTATTTAAATACTGTGAAATTATGTTCACGCCGAAAACCGAAATCCAATGGATTTATTTACCAGCTGATAGTTCATGGTTATTCTCAACACCCAATGAAGAACAATTGAACATTATCTGTCCTAATAAAATGGATTAACAAGAAAGAGTAAAAGGTATAGGTCTTATACGAATGAATGATGGATGTACGAGAAAAACTCACGGATTAACCTTAACCAGTGAACATAAGATTATCACTCAAATACAATATATCTCTCAAGTAGAAGTGAACTTAAACTTAACAGTACGACATAAACCCTTAAAAGACACTGATGACTTCCATGACGCTATAAAATCGATTCGAAAATTAAACTTTAATGAACAAGCATGGACAGATGAAGAATTAAATGTACAAAATATAATAAATCAAATGGAGAAAATACGGCCCGAATGTTGGAGGAAAAACAAACTTCTCTTTTTTCTTTAATACGATATGTCATTGAAGCTATTATTATTATAATTATAATAGCAATACTCATCAGCAAAGCAAGAAGCTGTTTCAAGAAGATTATGAAACGTAGTGTCTCGGAAAAATTTATAAAACGTACCATCAACCCACTGAACGCAGAACCCCGAGTAACCATAAAACAAGAACCAAATGAACACCAACCAACTGAACTGTATGTTGAAATTGAAGAAAAACAAAAAATACCTAAATCATCTAAAGCTAGACCTATATTGAAGACACGGAGTTTGATACTCTCACGCCATACACCCCAAAAACTGGAAATTGACTCATAAATCAATAGTAATTTGATACTATTTTCCTTCCTGGTAGAACAATGAACCCCGATTATGAAATAACAATAAAGACTAGAGTCAACATAAACCAACCTTTACATGAAGTTATCGAACAATTAGAAAATAAAGGAAATATTAAGGAATCGCACATACTTACGGATTTACATAGTTATGAACATCGAACTATAACCGCCAAATACAATAGTGATTCCTTTACTAAAGTAACTGATGAAACACTAAATACAGGAGAAGAAGTTCAACCACTTTCTCCTTTGAAGATGAAATCCACTATTTGTCAAGCAGAAAAGATCTCTTCACCAACACCATCAAGAAACGACAACGATACACCAAACATTGATCCAAAAAGACTTATGTGTCTTCTGCCATGGGAAATAGAAAAAAAAAGGGAAAGAGATTTCTTTAATCATTTCTCTTAATTTGGCACCCTAGAATATTGTTATGCCGTTAGAGATCGGCGGGGAAGATTATCCCAAGGATATGTAAAAAACATGGATCCTAAAAGCGCTATTTTAGCATTGCAGAACGATGAACCCGAATATCGCACGAAATACGCTGAACCAATTAAAAGGAGTACAAAATACAAAATGAACCAAAAATTGACTCACCAATTATGTTAACAACAAGTTGAGTTAATGACCTACCACAGACATGTGATTACATGCAGAAGACAACACTGTACACAAACTACAGAAACGAAGTCAATCCTTACCAAAACCATTGATCTACGAGAAAAGATCAAAAGTAGCAGAAAATGAACCCAATAAT
>NW_019384275.1:1523248-1560542 GCF_000648655.2 Copidosoma floridanum | reverse complement strand
ATAAAATTTTCCAATTTTTGGCCTTTATTTAATATTTTTTATTTAAAAAATAACATACCTTCAATTGATAAAAAATTTTCTTCATTGCTACTGGATATAGGAGAAGGCAAAGTCAAAACTTTTGTAATTCCTCAGACATGGAAAACAAATGATGTATGTTCTAAAATTTTTAATAATGATGATGATTCTTTTAAAAGTAAAGCTGTATTAACATCTCACAATGCATACACTCATTTTTTTAACAAAAAAATTTTAAATAATATGGTAGGAACATTAGTAACGTACTATAGTATTGATAAAGCAACTTGCAAAGGAGTAGATAAATCAGACGACAATATTTATATTAATTTCCCTACAGAGTATTTAAATAGTATTAAAGAAGGTCTTCCTCCACATGAATTGAATTTGAAAATTAACGCTATTGTTATGTTGATACGAAACTTAAACATATCTGAAGGACTTTGCAATGGTACAAGATTACGAATTACAAAATTATTTAAATACAACATCGAAGCTGAAATAATCACAGGTGAAAAAAAAGGAAATAAAGTCTTTATTCCAAGAATAACACTACAAACAAACAATTCTTCTTCGCTACCATTTATATTGTACAGAAAACAATTTCCATTTACCTTAGCTTTTTCTATGACTATCAATAAATCTCAAGGTCAAAGTTTTGATGCCTTAGGAGTATACCTTAGAAAACCATTATTCTCTCATGGGCAATTATATGTTGCATTGTCTAGATGTAGAAAACCAAAAAAAATTTTTATTCAAATTGAATTAGAAAACAAATTTGAAATTAAAAGTATTGTTTGGAATGAAATTTTAGAGTAACAAAAAAACTATTCTATAGTTCATTACTATTTTAATACTTTCTTGCAAATTTTATTTTTCATCCAAAAAGCAAATTTCAGTACCGTCTAGTACCCAGACTTATGTAATCATAAACAATCCGTTTTTTGTAATATGTTTTCAGATTCACCATCATGGATGCAAAATTTTATCAGTGTGACAAATGTAACTCAAAATTTTCTAATCAAGAATGTCTATCTTCGCGCGAAAAAATTCACAAAAAAAAGTTTTTTCTATGTGATCTATGTAGCATTATAATATTAGACAAGAAAAACTATTTGCTTAAGTGTATTAAATGCGAAAAAAGTTTCAAAAGAAATTATCACTTACAGAGACATTTGAAAAGTCATGAAAAAAACGTTTAAAAAAATATTTGTCAAAATTGTGGAAAAGGTTATGTAAGAGCAGAGCACCTAAAAAGACATTTTATAGTATGCAATCAAAATAAACATCGTAAGTAAGATAATTGTAACAAAATTTTTTGTTATGGTCAAATAAAATTATATGTAAAAATTAGACCACTCGTAACAGTTAATATATAAGGCTTTACGAATATATTTCCATTATATATGGGGGAGCTAGGGTGGGATCGGGGGGGAGCTAGCAAAAAAGTAGGATTACTCAAAAAATGCAAGAAAATAAAAGAATAACTACCTTATTTCGGGGGAACTGGGGGGGATCGGGGGGAGCAAAACCTCGCTCTAACTCTTACGAGTATATAAAATAGGAAGATATATATATATAGCATACCATCGCGCGAGTCGAGCAGCCGCTGCCACTGTGTTGTTGCGCCTAATTTTGTCATTTGATATCTCTCTAAAATGAAAAAAGTACTCTCTGTAAATTCCTATACCGACGTAAAAAATCCTGCTCTTTCGATTGGTGATGGTTAAAAAAATCTCGTTTTTGACATATAACACGTTTTGTTTTTTTTTTAGGTTAAATCGTCAATTTTTAAAAAAACCGATTGCATCACCGAGAAGCTGAGGAAAAAACACGTTGATCTTATGTTTTTATTATTTTTTCTCAGTTATTTATAATACCTTAATCGTGAGTTTAAAAGTACATGTTTTGGTGCTCGCGGATCGTGCTAGGACAGTTGACGTGAAATGCCTTATATATAGATGAGCTGCGTATTATGGCTCTATTTACGTATGACTCAGCTCGAGAAAAAGATATCGAGCCACAAACGCAGATATCAAGTGTAATGTAGTATCGTACTTTTGATCTCACTGGTGTGGACGCGATTCACTCACTTACTAATTTATACACACTATCGTTGACGGAAGTTGTCCATAGCACGCATACGTTACTCGAAAGAGATGAAAGAATAAACGTGCTTGATGCGTCTTGCTTCACAATGCATATATGGATGAGATGCAAAATAAGGCTCTATTTACGTGTGACTCTGCTGGAGAAAATATCGAGCCACAAACACAGACATCAAGTGTAATGTAATATCATACTTTTGATCTCACCGGTGTGGACGTGATTCACTCACTTGCTAATTTATACACACTATCGTTGATGGAAGTTGTTTATAGCACGCGTACTTATGTTGCTCGAAAAAGATAAAAGAATAAACGTGCTCGATGCGTCTTGCTCCACAATGCATATTACATGGATGAGCTGAGATACAAGGTTTTATTTACTTATGACACCACTGGAGAAAATATCGAGCCACAATGAGTTAACAAGAGCTCTAATATTGAGAAACTTGAACGATACAATACTTTCTTCGTGGTAAAGGTAACCAATACATATAAAAAATAAACCTCTATATCATGTAGCTCTCATATGTCCTCAAAACATGTATCAAGAATAAAGTCATGAGTAAAGTAATCTTTATGATATATAAAAATAATGATTGAATATCTTGTACACTCCTCATCTTCATGGTAGATGTAATCTCTACATAAAAAAAATTAAACTCTTATGCAGCTCTCACATATCCCCAAAATCTAAACATACATGGAGAGTTAAGGCATAAGGAAAATAATATAAGGGGTATGATTCTTTTGGAGAAGGCAGATGATTTGCTACCTTCGGATGTTGCAAACCTTGAAAATAACGCGAGTGAGCCATCAAAAAAATTTTCGTTCACGTTTTTAAATTTTAAATTTAAACATACTTAAAATACCTTGCTTAGTACCAGTAGCAAAACGAAAAGTATTCATTTCATATACCAGTGTGCGTTATGCGCCGGGCAAACCGTGAGTGTTATCAGTAGATGAGAAACCAAAAACTGTATTACCACTTAAATATAAGGACTATGAAATAGACGATGATTTTTTTTTAAGAAAAAAAAATAATTGTGAGTGACAATAGTGCCAAAAGTGATAGTAATACGAATAACATGAAAACCGAAGAAATTGTAAACGATGATGATGATGATAGTGTTGATAACGATGAAAGTTTAACGATGATGATTATGATAGTGTTGATAACGATAAAAAGGTAAACGATGATGATGGTGATAGTGTTGATAACGATAAAAAGTAAACGATTATGATGATTATGATAGTGTTGATACAGATGAAAATTTAAAAAAAAGAGAAAACGATCGTGAACGTAGTATTTTAGTGAGTGGCTTACGAAAAATCTCTTTACCATTGAAATATAGATACTTTAGATTGGATCATGAACTTCCCTTTAAAAAAAGGATTGTAATCGATAGTAATGTTAGTGGTAGTAATGGTGACAATGACATAAATAAAATTAAAAATAAAATAAATGAAAACAATTATGATAATCATGACAGTGATAATAACGATGTGAGTGAAAGTGACTCTATTATTTCAGTTGGCGATTTGTCAGTTATCTCACTACCATTAAAATATAGGTATTTAGGATTTAATCATGAGCTTCCTTTAAAAAAAAGGAATGTGGTTAACGATAGTGTTAATGATAGCCATGGTGGTGCTGATTGTGAATCTCTAGTTTCAGTAGGTGATTTATCAGACTGGTACAGTGGACCAGTCGATACCATAATTGATGTTAGTGATAACTAAGATTATCATAATAGTGATAGTTACAGTGAATCAGTATTAAAACAAAAAAGTGTCGCTGATTCTGACTCTGACGAAACATTTAATGGTTCTAGTTTTTTGAAAGACGAAGAAAGTGCACAGTTATTTTCATTACAAACGATACTGAAACCAATGATGATTGGACTTGTAAAAAGAAAAAAAATCTCGCGCAAGGATAAATGTTCGTTGTGTCAGCTCAAATATTATAATCAAAATAGAAAGAAAGGATGAAAGTGGTGTTATTATAATGGTTTGAATGAGTGGTTATGCAGTCTCTGCATTCAAATATTCGAATAAGTGGATCGCAATAATAGTAATCAACGTCATCATCATCATCATCATCATCATCATCATCATCATCATCATCATCATCATCATCATCATCATCATCATCATCATCATCATCATCATATATGGTTATCAAATTAATTATTAAAATATTTCAATAAATTCTTTCAGTTATGTTTTAAAACTGTTGTAATTACTCTTTTTGTCAAAATTATTCTAAATACATAAAAATACTTATTGTACATGTTTGATGGTTATTTTATTAATAAAGAAATATTTAAAAAGTATTTTGTCTAAAATATATTTACTTTTACTAATTACTCATGCATACTTTGTTATTATTTTAAATAAATAAAATTTAAGACCATTGGGATCCTAAGTTGGTATGAATACTTTATTAGGATAGAAATGCTTAGTAAATATCTTTGTTATTTTTGTATTCAAAATAATTTACTTATATTTTCAAGATTAACCATATGATTTAAACTTTGTAAACCAAACTTAAAAACAAAATATATTTTATTGGTAAGTTCAATGAAAAAGAGACAATAATTTTTATATAAACTAAATACTTTTTTATTCAAACTAAAAATGCACTACAATTTAAATAGTAAACAATTTATTACAATGAATAAAATTTATCCATTATCCATAACATTTTTCTGAAATGTCAATCTTGACTTATTTATCACCTCATTTTGAATTTTGTATCCATTTTTGAAGTGCATAAGTATTACGTAAGGCGCACTGGGCCATTAGTAGTTGCATGCTTTATGATTATTACAAAATATTGATCCATCATACAAAGTGTTTAGCGCTGGGCACCCAAAATCTTCGAGATTATGAATTAAGCTGAAAACCAATTTCATTAGTTTAATGATTTGTTTGCCAGTCTAAAACTTGAAAACTTACCATTCAGGCAAAATTCTAGCCAACCACTTAGTTTTTTCTAATCCCTTTACATATACTTCATCACTCGTGTTGATGACTGATTGTATTTGTATGCTGCACTTTATCATAAGATATTTTTCCCGATCTCCAAAGTATTCCATGAAAGTTAGTTTCCAACCATGATACTTGGTACATGTTTGTCTTAGATAAAAATATCCATGGATAAGGAGGTTTAAAAAGAAATACTAATGGTTTTGCGTCGGTCTTCATGTTCAATATGGCTACCTCTTTGAAAATGAAGTTAATTTTGTTAATTTGGTAACCTGGAACATCGACTATAAATTTTATTTTGTTACTAGTAACTGCAATCGTTTTCAGATTACACATTAAACAATCTCTTTTCATTGGTGCACGACCATCAATTTGATCTCTTTCTGTATTATAATGATCATAACAACGTAAGTGTTCTTTAATATCAGAGTCGTTTTTTAAGTTTTCACTTAGAGCTTCATTTATAGTATCTATTTGAGCGCCAAAGTATTTAAGAAGAACTTTCTTTGGCAACATATGCAGGTTCAAGGAGTTCACATGAGGTAAAATGTCATTGATGGCAGCCATCACGTTACTGACGAAAATTATTCACTTGCGAGTGTATATAAACAATTGCGACATATAATACAGTGCTATAGGAACAGAGGAGAAGGGTATATTTAAAAATTAGCACTATACACCCTCCCCACTATTAATACTGTTGACGTTATGACTAACACTTTTCATGTCTTATGGAGTTGGCAAGCTCAGCTTAGAGGGCGCAAAAGAGAAGAGCCTTCAGCCAATGATAATTTACCATATGTAGT
Organism: Copidosoma floridanum; assembly: GCF_000648655.2. The sequence goes on along the minus strand of NW_019384275.1, from coordinate 1,554,622 downwards.
AAAGGACAGTAGACATAAGCAGTAGATGGCATATTTATTTTGCATGGATATAGATGTACTATGATAACTCCCATTTTGACTGGACTCTCTCTTTAACGCCCTCTGCTGAGTTTGCCAACTCACTAGTCTGATATGCGTAAGAATAAAATCCGCGTCGTAGCATGAACCGTTCAGTTTCTTGAAAATTATCAAAGAGTATTAGACTTGTCTACTAAAAAAGTGAATCATGTTTACTGCTCAGTATTTTAAAGATGAGGCAATAAGCATACATAAATCATATCAATAAGTCATAAAAAGTGAGAGTGATATATACACAAATAAAATGTTAAGTTATTGCTACACAGTTCTTCAAAATGCTGATATTTTTTGCAAACGTCAAGATTTAACAATATCAGATAAACATAAATTTCAAGCTGCTGTGGCTCTGATTAAAACTCTGATGCAACGACTTTATGATCGATTAGAAACAATATAAGTGGTCAAATTATTTGAGAATGAACCTGATTTTTTTGAACACTCTCAGCTAGTAAAAAGTGATTACCATAAAGTAAGACAAGGAGTAGGAATCTCAACATCGATGCCAGATACTATAGCCACAACATCCTTGAAAGATGCATCAGTGGATTGGGAGGTTGTTAATAGTGCTTTCGAAAATCGAATAAATACTGCTTTAATCATGAATCGCAAACATTTAGATCTCCTCACATTTATGGAAGACGCTCGACAACAATTTGTTAAGCGAATAAAACAAACTCTGGACGAACATCAAGCGTTAAAAGTGAATACAGTGCTCGCTGCTGAGTAGGTGAAAGTGAAAGATGAAAATGAAATTGTTGATATTAAATATTTTAATACAAAGTCACAAGTACACAGTTTATGATGTATGTACAACAACCAATTGAAAAAGATATGGAAGATTTTCAAGACAAAGAATCTGGTTGGTCATTACGTTCTATACTAAATTTAGTCGTAAACATTAATAAACTTAATCTTATGAGAGGAAACCTTTTTCAAACATTTGCTTGATATTGCTTACTCGTACTTTATCACCCAACTTAAATTTAGGTTTTTTCCTTTCTAATGTTTTTTTAGATATGAAAATTTTAATAACATTATTTGAATTAGCAGCTGATACATTTTTAGGTTTCATAGCTATCGTTCGGTGCTTCCTATCATTGTAGTCTGCCAATAACTTAGGTAAAATATCAATCCACTTATAGCTACCTCGTAAACTGAATTTTCTCCACATAGCATGCTTCAGTGTACGATTAAATTTCTCACATATGGATGCTTTGAGATTACTATAAGTAGAGTACAAATTAATTTTGTACTTTTGCACGAGACTTTGAAAATTCGCATTGTAAAACTCTTTACCACGATTAATATCGACTTCATAGCTGCAGTCACATCTTAACCACTTTTATTATTTACAGGCACAGCCCATGCAAACTTTGAAAATACATCAATGACTGTAAGCATATATTTATAACCTTTATTTTCTCGAGCATAAGGTATCATCTCTACGAGATCAGCTTGCCATGTTTCATCCAAGCCACGGACATTAAACTCTCGACGGAGATAGTTGCGTCTGGCAGGTTTATGAAGTTCTTTCACCACTTCTTCGATCTCTCTTTAATATTTTCTCGAGTTGTATTAAATGTTTGCGCCACAATCTCCTTAACTGTGTGCATTTCACGCTGCAAATTTAGTACTGTTTCTGAGAATACATCACTCAAATTACTCAATAGTAGACTTATTTTCTCTTGTTCATCTAAAATGAAACTTTTTTCATTCTGTAAAATAGTGAGATTTACAGCATCGTAAGGTTGAGCAGCTGATGCAACATTGCACAATCTTTTATTTTCCAAATGAAATTGACCATCTGTGGTGAGCTTATACCCCAATCCTTGAGGACCTCGACTACCACTTTTCGACTTAGCTAATCCACGTCCGAATACGTCGATGTTCATTTTGATACTGAAGTCAAATTGATAACCAAGCTCAATATATAATATTAGCTTCACGAAGCTCCTTAACGATTGAATTTATTTCATTTACATGACTAAGATTACCAGCTCACTTTTCTGCCACTAGTAATCTAAGTCGATTGACCAGTTCGTTAGGGTCGTCCCAATAAACGTCGTCCATTTGCGTGTTGAGCTTAGCAATTTTGAACGAAGGTATGGATCCACCTTTCTTCTCCACTTGTGTGAGATTAAATAAATTTGTTACTGTGGTATGGGCGAATCGTCTCATTTTTGTCAAATTTTCTTTTATACGCATTCGAAGTTTCCAAGATTTGTTTGTATTGAGCTAAATCATCTAGTGTTACGTGGGAATATTATCGGTGAGGAGGTGCGTCGCGAGAATGACCAACAATCGTAATATCAAGGGCTTTATTAAAGATACCGAAATTAAAGGCAAAGTAGCGCGTGTGCTTGATCTGTCCAATCTCCTTTGTTCGCCTGACCCCCTTGAACTCGCCTGACTGCCCGACTGCCAAATCCCGCGAGAGCCGCGACAAGAGTCCCGACTAGAGAGCCTTGATTAAAGGCTCGCCGGGCCTTGTATAGCCTCGTCCCCCTCCTGTCGATGGTCTATTGCTGAGATCGCCTCGCTGTTGTCAAGGGGGGTCAGTATGATATGCCCTGCATATCGTACGTAACACTTCCGAGGCCGTGACGTCGTCGCCCTTGACGACGCTGACTTCAGTTTATGCCGTGTTGAGCCTGTTGGCTTGATTGCCATCGTGCATGTGTGTGTGTTGTGCTGTATTCTGTTGTCTGTGTTGTTTATGTAGCATTTTACACTCATCCTTCCATTCGATTGTAGAGAACCGCTGTACTCGTTTCATTAATATTTTCTTTTTCTTTCATTCAGTCTTCCTTTCTTGTGTGCTGAGTGTGTAACAATATTGGTTGTGTGCGTGTTTTGCCTTATATTATAATTATATATAAAGTTGCCGCCAATTGGGCATTTGCTTAGAACTACTTTACTTTTAATGTACATTGCCATTTCACGTGAACTGTTTACTTTATAATTTTAACTACNGGCTGTACACTGCAAATCAAGCGGGGAGTATGGCTCTACCCTTACATAACGTGGTGCTTGTGCGCTGCTTAAAACTTCTGAGATGCTGAGATGTTTATCGAATTTTTATATGGTTGAAACCAGAGGACACCTATGCACTCGTGATTTCAAGTCCTAATTTTAACTACATGTATTTACTGTCATTTATTTTAAATAAAAAAAAATTCAAATAAATTTCCCATTACAAGTATTAAAGGAACAAAAAGTTCTTTCTTATCTACGTCCTACGGACTGCGCCCTCCAATATAGTTGAGCGACTCCTGGCGCTCATCCTTTTTTCTTTATTACTCTTACTATTGTTATTATTCTTATAATATTGCTACTACCGTATAGTCTATATTATTATTACAATACTATTCTTATTCTATTGTTATTATAAGCATTATAATATTTTTGTCATGCGAATATTATTTGTTATTTAATATTTCTTAATTCATTTTTTTCATTTTTTTTCCATCGCTTTTTTGCGTTGTATGTTTTATATGGGCCCCGGCCCTTGGAGTATGTCTCCGTGATGACTACCGGGAAGTTGAATAGGTGTCTCGGAGTCCTCTGTATTTCGATGGATGTTGGCTCAGGCACTGAGGGACCCATTGTCGTAGTTCCGTCTTTTTCTGTGTCGCCTCTGCGTTGTCTACCTGCGAACATTCTAGCAAGTTTTAGTATTAAGGGCCCCCCCCCCATTTTAAGAACCAGTGTACCCTGTCACCATGCTCAGCGTTATCTCTGCTGCTACCCATGCATGTTCTTTCCAATTGGACAATTCCCCTTATGTTTGCAAGAGTTCGCGCACGCGTTGGACTATATCCATTAGCTTTGTGCCTGTCTCTGAGTTTCCTTCAGTCCCGTGCTCATCATTGCCGAGTTCCTGTAATCCGTCTCTTTTTATTATTATACCCACAAGCTCCGGTAACTTGTCCCCTTTTATTCCTTTTATACTCTGTATTATCTTACCTAAATTCAAGTTGGAGTCCTTAAGTTTGACTATTTTTTTCTTGCCCTCCTCTGATCCCAGACTCAATCTGGTCTCTGCCGCTTGAGCCGTGCAATCCTCTGACAAATTTATTACTCCTGCATCTACCACTTTCAATGTTTTATGCTCTGTGTGCCCACACTGCACGAGTATTTTCTCCTTCCCTGTAGTGCTGAAAGCATGCTGGTTTCTTGCATGTAGGCGCGTCCAGTAAGTGCCTTTTAGTTTGGCTAGTATTATCGGGCATTCCTCTGGATTTGTTATTGTGTAGCCTAGGATTAATTTTATTTCATAAGGATGGTCTTCCTCTACTTCATGTGCTGATTCCATCAGTGTGCAAATGCGCTAACGTCCCATTATTTTGCATCCTTTAACCGTTTCCTGCGATATTAGTGCAAAACTCTTCGCACTAGTGCTTACTGCCACATATTCGTATGTTGGCTGTAGGTAGGCCACAATGTCTGTATCGTTGAACTCTTTTTGTTCCATCGGTAGCGGCGATATTCTTAGAAGATCGAAATCGTCCTTTGTTACCAAGGGTATCTCTATATAATATGTGATGTTACCATTAAATGCTACAGTCGTTATCTCTGAAGTTTCCCCGATTTCTTCTTCTGTTGTTGTACTTTCCTCTCCTGCGAATTTAAGGTCCGATCTTAGTTGTCCTGCTAAAATTTTGGCTTCCTATACAGCTGTTAATGCTTCCTCCGGTAGGTGAGTCACGCCTCGACTGGCTAAATATATTATATCGGTTGCTTTTCTAAATTTTGTTGCGAGCTTTTTGGCTAGTTGTTCGAATTTTTTTATCATGCCTGATACCTCGTCCTTCCCTGTTATTAAGTCGGCGAATATTTTTAACCCTTCTTCTGTTATTTTTCCTGCTTTTGCTTCAAAATTTTTCATATTTTGTATTTCTTTTTCATAATTCCCAAATGTTGTGATTGGTACTTGTTCCGTTAAATGTTTGTTTGTGTTGATTGTGGTAGTTGGCTTTGAAACTATTAATTCCTGTATTTTTCCCTTTTCTGCCACCGTTAATTGTCCTTGGATCACTTGCACGGCTGCGGTTTGGCCATGAATCCCCTGTCTCACTACTGCTCTATATGCCTCTTCCACATTTACTTCTGCTTGTAAAACTTCGATTGTGGCCTGATCTATTTGTTTCATACATTCCTGCTTTTTCCTCAGTGTTACTAAGCATTTCCAGCTAGCATGCCTCTGTGCCTGTAAAAACTGCGTTGACTCTTGCATTAGTTAATTCCAATCTATATACCATATAACTCTCTACGTTGATGTGGCTGACTGGATTGGGCCCAAGTCCTCTACTATTATCCCCGGATTTTCCTCAATTGACTCTATCTCCCCTATTTGCTTTTTCCCTTGTGCGGCTTCCGCCCTAAAACAAAAAAAAATGGGCACCTTTCTTTATTCTTTTCACATTTGCCCTCTTTGCAAATTACTACTTTTTCTCCTTTTTTTTTCTCATACGGAGGGAAAAAGAAAAAGAAATTTAACTGTGAGCATAACCCGTGCGTGGTTTCAGTTACCCCCCTAAATCGTGCCATTCCGTACAGGCAATGACAAACGTCGAAACAATAATTTTACTATGCGAGAAGGCTGTACACTGCAAATCAAGCGGGGAGTATGGCTCTACCCTTACATAACGTGGTGCTTGTGCGCTGCTTAAAACTTCTGAGATGCTGAGATGTTTATCGAATTTTTATATGGTTGAAACCAGAGGACACCTATGCACTCGTGATTTCAAGTCCTACGACGCTGTTTACATTTATCATTTTTACAACAATTTTCACGAACGAAAAAAAAATTCCCCCTCTTTTTCCCTTTTTTTTGGTACACTTGCTTCTTTCTGTTAAATGGGTACGGTTCGTCGTAAATACATAAAATACTAGACTCGTTGTTGTTTCTTTGTGTGAACGGTACAACGTCAGTAAAAGAAATGTTCGAAGGACGTGTCTGCGTGTACTGCCTTTTATGATTATCATGAACAGATTGCTGTGTCTCTTTCCTCTAGACATGTGTTCGACGCTGTGTGTTGTTTATAATAGGAAGGCGCATATAGTGTCGCGGATTTTGTGGCTGACCTGCCCTTTTTCCCTCTCCCTTTTTTTTTGGTCATCTTATTACTTCCCATGCTAGCCCTCTCTTTTACATTTTCCAAGAGAGGTGGAATGTAAGGATCGTTGGATATTTTGGTTTTTACTTTTCTTCGTCACTGCTTACCCTGACTTTGTTGTGCTCAGTTCATCTCAGTGCTCCCTGCTTTCCTTTGCCAGTGTTTGTTAGTTTTCGGTGTCCGCTCTGCTTTTATTTAGTGCGTTAACCGTACTTTCTTCTTTTAACAGTCAACCATTTCTTTTATTTCTTCTTTCATTTTATTCATTTTTTGATTCCTTTTTTTTTGTTCTTTTTTTTTTTGTTATTATGGCAACGTTCGCGAGTGCGTCTGAGTTTGTACGCCGGCTGCGGAATTTCGTGAGCTCGTCTCACGATGGTACCCGCAGCCCGGGATTTCCTGCTGTTGACGGCAGCATTTGTGCCCTGCTGGACGGGGCCGTCGTGGAGGAGGCGTTGGTGTGCCGGGAGTGTGCCTACGTAAGTATTTTTTTCTTGTCTTTTCTCTATCTTCATTCCTTAGTTCCCGTACATATCCGTATATATATCTATATATATTCATATTCCTTGACTGTTTCCCTTAGCCCATTCCTTTGTACATCTGCCGGCGGGTGCCATCGGTGGGCCGTACCCGGGGGGTGCAGGCTGTGGTCCTCGAAGGGCTGACCACGTGGGCCCCAATCGTCTGCCCGACTCACGGACTGGTAAGTACCTTGCTCGCTTGTGTACATATTTATATTTTTTCTATTTATTTATCTCTCTTTTTTTTTTTTTTTTTATATATACATATATCTGCTTGTATAATTTCCTTGATTTCTTCCTGTGCTGTAGTTGGGGACACGGTTGATCGTAGATCCGTACGACTATTTTGCCCTGTCCCCTCCTCTGCGATAGCCTGGGTGGCCGTCCGACGCTGTGCCTCTGCCGGTGCAGAGGTATAAGTACCGCGGAGGCGTGGTCCGGTGCGACGTGTACTGTCCGTCCGGGCAGTTGTTTGTGACCCTCTAACAGGACTGTCCCCGAGGGTCATCCTTCCATTCCCCAGGTCGGGAGGTACGAACCCGCTGCGATATCCTGGAGTCGGAGACGTCGTACACCGTCGTCCTGGGGTGCACGTGCCATGGCTCCTTCCTCGCCCTGGTGGTCGATGTGGCGGCCGAGGATCCGGCAGGCTTCCCGTTAGAAAGGCAGCCTTGCGTAAGAGTGAGTACCGTGCACTTACACTATCTGTCGGCTCCCGTTTATTTCCTTTGTTGATTATTTTTGTTTTCTTTTCCATAGGTTCAGCCGGTTGGAGGCAGACACTTTGCCGTTGTCGACGAGGCGGCGGTAACTGAGTCCTGCCTACACTGTCACGGTGTCGTTGCACTTCAGCCAGCGGTGTCTGATCCTGGCCCCACTCCGCCAATGGAAGGGGTGCAGGGTGCCCGTGCTGTGCTTCGGGCTCGGGGGCGGGGACGGGGGCGAGAGCAAGAACGGAAGCCCGTGATTAAGGTTTGGGATCTGTGAAAGACCCCCTTCATGTAAAAGAGAGGAGAGCAATAGTAATTGCTTCCTTTTGTTAATCAGTTAAAAAATAATTAAAAAATCACAGAACTGATGGATTCCAAGTTTTATTGTGCTGCCCCTACGTTTTTTTTTTTTTTTTTTTTTCACGCCGTTCTGTTATATACTTTCCTTTTTGTTTCAGATAACTTATATACTGATTGTAACAGGACACGAACTTTAGTCTATTATCTTTTTCCTTCGTTTACATTGTAGATGTTTTTCGTTCCTATATTTATACATATTTATCGTATCCTTTGTTCAGCAGTCATTGGTTTGCTATAATGTGCGTATTTGTTATGTATTAAAAAAAATTCTTTTCGCCTGCGCAACTAAAAAAAAATTTTTCCCTTCACTCATCATTCTAAGCACCTTCTGTCGTTAACAAATTTACTAATTGAGGTAGCGCCATACGCCCCACTTTTGTTTACTCGCGTAATTTAACATATTGATACCCCGTGTTTTTATTATTATAATTATTTTACATGTTCTTTTTTTCCCATAATAATGCTCTTATCATTGCCTGTATAGTTTGCTGACCTAATCCCTGCATCTCCTTCCCTATCTTTTACTTGTATTTTCGCGCGCATCCGAAAACCGCGAAAATTTTTCGTAAATATAATAGATCCTTTCTTTCTGTTATATTTTCGCGCTGCGTCCGGGGGCCGCGAAAATTTTAAGCAAAGTCGAATGTTCAAGTCTATCTCTTCGTGTCCTTTGCCCTGTTCGCATTCTCTGGCAGTGCCTTTACCATACATGCTTTTTTGATTTTGTTTACGTGAGATACTCTTATTTCGTCACCTCTCTGTAGTTTTTACATTTTTGTTGATGTAATCAATGCCTGTTGTTTCATATGGACCCTCGTATTGTGAATCATATTTACCCTTTGATGGCTCTTTCAGCACATAAACCATTTCTCCCTCTAAAAAATATCTTGTATTCAGCTGGAAGTCATTGTTTTGTGGATCAGTAGAAACAGTTGAGTTTGTCAGACGCGTTGATATTTTGTTGTAAGCTATATTCAGACTGTGAAAAAAGGTTAGTTAAAAAATTTGTGTGTGCACTCTCGTTCTCTTTTGTTTGAGACGTTCAAGCTGACATAACTGTCTCTGCTAACCCACAAAAAGTTCGACTGTTGTAACCTTTACATTTTGTCGATTTTCTGGTTGCCCACGGCACCTCAAAACGTCTATTCCTAGACGTAACATTTCGTGTCGACGAAAACGCGGATCTGCCTGGCCAGCAATCCCTTAACTTAGAGCAACGGCTCGCCTCGATCAACTTTCCCCCTTGGGAAAGAGTTTGGTCTATAACCTAACCAAAAGGTATTCTTAAATAACTTACGCATCATTTTACTCATTCTCTTTCATCACATACTATTAAAGTGTATCTATTATTATTTATATTCGAAATGTAATTTCTTTCACTCGAATAAACCAGGTTTTTTGCCAAAAGGCTTTTACCTGTTCATGCTGTGTTTCATTGACTTTATAGCCGTAAGCGTTTTTTTGAACTTNTCATTCTCTTTCATCACATACTATTAAAGTGTATCTATTATTATTTATATTCGAAATGTAATTTCTTTCACTCGAATAAACCAGGTTTTTTGCCAAAAGGCTTTTACCTGTTCATGCTGTGTTTCATTGACTTTATAGCCGTAAGCGTTTTTTTGAACTTTAACTACGTAAGTGCCAATTAAGAAAGCGACGCCTGACCCCTGGGGTCTTACTTTCTTTGCGACGTAAACATGCACAACCATTTAATATTATCATTTTTAATGCCTTACTTTCTTTTTAAAAACTTCAGAGTTTGAAACCGTCGCATACGCAACATTTCATGGTGCCTCCTGTGAGGTACGAGCCACGTCAAGCCACACCATCTCCTGTCAACCANAAGCGACGCCTGACCCCTGGGGTCTTACTTTCTTTGCGACGTAAACATGCACAACCATTTAATATTATCATTTTTAATGCCTTACTTTCTTTTTAAAAACTTCAGAGTTTGAAACCGTCGCATACGCAACATTTCATGGTGCCTCCTGTGAGGTACGAGCCACGTCAAGCCACACCATCTCCTGTCAACCACGTAGCACACGAGACATTCTGCAACCGCCTCCTTTCCTCACCAACGCCCCGCACGACGCCAACTTCCTACTCCTGCGATGGATGCTCCTTGCCCTCCTTCAGCGCTGCCTTCGGCATTATAAGGCAGATAAACTCTCTGTTAATTTACTGATTGTCGACTTTCTCGAACTGCCATTTTTTATTGTATTAGTGTCCGTGTGGGAGATTTTTACGTTTGCATAACCTCGTGTTCACAACAACCAAGATTTGCGCCCTGACGTACGGCGAGGGTGCATGCGTGTACGATCTTTATTAAAAAAAACGGGCTTGGTTCCGAACCTTTGCCATATCTTTTGTTCGTCACATTACACACATAGTTTGCATTTTATGCATTAAAAACTCTACATCGCTTTTAAAAATTGTTACTTGCAAAGATGGCTCAAGTAAAACGCATCACGTTTATTGTGCAAAAGGGAGTTTCTTTAAACAATCAGCTTTTGGAAGAGAAAACCGCGCTAGATGACGGTAACGTTTCTCCGAATGATGCAGCTCTTCGTTTAGAATTTTTAACAAATGCATTTCGAAAATATGAAGAGCTGCATGATGAATTAGCTTCTCTTGAATCAGATCACGTTCAACTTGGCAAGTTAATAAATTGGAGAAGCAAATTTTTCCTAATCGCCGGTAAACTCCAGGAATTGAGGCCTCCTCCTACAGGCGTCGATCCTTCTTTTATCGCGTTAGCAAACTCTACCTTTTCAGAAAAGACAAAGCTTCCGAAGCTTCCGGTTACTGAGATCCCGTTATTTAACGGAAATATAGACAAATGGCTTTCTTTCAAAAATGCTTTCAGATCGATCATACGCTCCCGTACGGATCTGGATGATGTTACCAAGCTGACTTATTTAAAGAGTGCAATGCTCGGTGAGGCCTTAACTAAAATAGCTCCTCTTGATTTGTCAGCTGAAAACTACGCAAAGGCTTGGAAGCTTCTTACAGACTCGTACGAAAGAAAGCGTGTGCTAGTTTCTAAACATTTAGACGCACTCATCGATATACCTCATTTGCAGAAAGCAAACTCTGTCGGTTTGTCAGCTTTGGTAGACACAGTAGAGCATTATCTCGTTGCTTTGACTGCTCTGGGGATCGAAGGGCAAAATCGTCAGCTAATTCGAACTATCGAATGGGCTCTTCCGGCTTCCACGCGTAACAGATGGGAGGAATCTCTTTCTCTTGACGAGCTTCCAAGTTTGCAAAAATAACTTGATTTTATACGAGAAGCGTCTTTTCGGGTAAGTGTTTTAGAGTCAGCTCCCAAGGACTCCGAATTAAGTCAGAAGCGCACATTTGAATACACCAACTCGCGTCCTAAGAAATTTCAGCGTAAAGATGTAGAAGCTCGCGTATTGGCAACCAATACGAAGATCGCTTGCGTTTGTTGCGGTTCCGAGCATTTTTTCTTTAGGTGTCCCGATTTTAATAAGCTCAATGTTAGTCAACGTTGGTCACTTGTTAAAGAAAAAAAGTTGTGCTCGAATTATTTACGAATTCATCAAGGAGCTTGTCAATCTAGTCTTTGTAAACGATGCAATAAAAAGCATCATACCTCGCTACACAATGATTCAAAGATAAACAGTATAGCAAACATGACCCCTTCATCTACTACAGTTCAATCGTCTAAAAATCCTTCTACGTCAGCTGTTAATTTTTGACTAGGAAAAAAAGGGTCAAGCTCAACTATAAGTAATGTACACTCTCAGCTTATGGCAACAGCTAGCGTTAACGTTTTAAATGCGCAGAGAAAGTTTATACGCACTTGCGCTTTGCTTGATACGTGCTCTACCGTGCATTTGATTTCGTCCCGTTTAGCTAATTCATTAGACTTGCCCTTCGAAAATTGTTCTGTTACAATCGGAGCAATAAACGAGTTAGGTACAGAATGTAATCAAAGCGTCAATATAAAAATTAAATCTATTTACAAAAATTTTTCTAAAATACTCACGTGCTTAATTATTTCTCGGATTGAAAATTTTATACCTTCTGAAAAGTTCCCGCGTCATTTGATTAAATTACCGAATAACATTCAACTCGCTGATCCGCAATTTCACATGCCAAGTGGTGTTGATTTGTTAATTGGCTCAGGAGCTACATTTTCGCTGTTTTCTGTAGGCCAAATAAAACTAGCTATCGATCCATGTGATCTTTTTGCTCAGAAATCGTTATTAGGTTGGATTATCGCTGGAGGGCCTCAACGTAATTTTTTAAAAGATTTTTCTTTTTGCAATTACACTATTTTTGAAGCAAAAAGTTCTCGTGATAAACAGTTTGAGGAGTTGACAAAAATTATGACTAAATTTTGGGAAATAGAAGAAATCCCATGTAAAAAAGATATAAAGCGAGTAGAAGAATCGTCAATCGAAAATCATTACATTCAAAATACTACCAGAGATCCCAGCGGGCGATATGTCGTTCGTTTGCCGTTCGTGTAGATAAAATAGACCTTGGTAATTCAAAAACTACAGCGTTACGTCAATTTTATTCGCTTGAACGACGTTTAAACACGAATCCTGAACTTCGAACCGAATATTTTCGAGTTATGCAAGACTATATAGATCAGGGGCATATGTGAATCGTCCAAAACGAAAGCGAACAAGGTTATTTTATGCCACAACATCCAGTGCTCAAACCATCGAGTTCTACTACTAAAGTACGAGCCGTATTTAACGCTTCTTGTAAAACTGATAAAGGACTTTCACTTAATGATGTGCTTATGGTGGGCCCTACCATCCAAGATAAGCTTTTTAATCATTTATTAAGATTTCGAACTTACGCTTTCGTCATGACGGCAGACATAGCGCAAATGTATCGTCAAGTTTTAGTAGATCCTCGGGATAAAAAGTATCAGCGTTTATTTTGGTATGACAGTAACGGACAAATTAAGCCCTTTGAGATGAACACAGTAACTTTTGGAAATGCTTTAGCTGCCTTTCTAGCGATTAGAACTATACAAAAATTAGCGGAAGACGAAGGCGCGAAGTTCCCTTCAGCACAAAACGTTTTAAAACGTAATTTTTACGTTGACGATCTTCTTACCGGTTTGAATTCACTTGATAAAATGCGACGAATACGAGAAGAGGTTATTCGTTGGCTAGATATCGCCGGTTTTGATATTAGAAAATGGGTTTCAAATGATCCATACATTTTTGACAACGGCGAAGAAAAAATATTTCGCGGAGAGCAAATTAAAGAGTCAATTTCTAATTCAAAAACACTCGGAATCGTATGGAACTCAAGACGGGATGTGTTCGTTTTTTCAGTCAGGCCTATTATCACGCTACAAATAACTAAGCGGCATATTCTCTCAGAAATCGCGAGAATTTTCGATCCGTTAGGTTTGATCGGACCGGTCGTTTTCGCAGCTAAGGTTTTAATGCAAAGGTGTTGGCGCGCGGAGATCGATTGGGATGAATCAGTTCCAAGCGAATTGCACACTTCTTGGACAAAGTTTATAAATCAAATCGGTCTAATACAAGATTTTATGATTGAACGCAAATTAGTCATTGATAATTTTGTCCAAGTAGATGTTATCGGTTTTTGTGACGCTAGTCAATTGGGGTATGGCGCTTGCCTTTATATAAGATCAGTAAACGAGGCTGGTAAGGTTATGGTAAATCTTGCATGTTCTAAATCACGCGTAAGACCTATTAAAGGTTCATTTACCATACTTCGCTTAGAATTATGCGGCGCTTTACAGCTTGTTAGATTATTTCCAGAAAGCTATGAAACTTTTGAATTTTCTATTCAAAATATTATTTTCTGGTGCGATTCAACTATCGTACTTCATAAACTTAAGAAATCGCCCCGTGACCTGGAAGTTTTCGATGCAAATCGAGTAAAGGAAATTCAAACGCTTGATAGTAAAGTAAAATAGCGACATGTAAGATCTGCTGGCCATCCCGCTGATGCTTTATCTCGCGGTCAAACTCCTGTTGAATTTCTACAAAATCCGAAATGGCTTTCGGGTCCCGATTGGTTAGCAAAATCCGAATCGCAATGGCCTAAAGGCATTATTATTACAGCCTCTAACTCTATTTCACGAGGTAATTGTTTAGCTACTATTATTCAAAATGATTTGTTTTCAAGATTTTCCGATTTTAATCGTTTGACTAGATTTATAGCTCGAAGTCTACGATTTAAGGTTGCAAATCGGCATTTTCGTGGGAAAGATATTAGCGTAGAAGAAACGTTGGGAGCAGAAACGGTGGTTTTACGACTCGTGCAAGCAGAGCGTTTCTCGTTAGAAGTAAATCTCGTCAAACAAGGAAAGGAATCGCGTTTAAAGGCTTTTAATTCTTTTTTGGATGCAGACGGCATTTTAAGGGTGAGTGGCCGGCTTCGAAAGTCTTCGGTCTCCAGTGATTATAAAAGCCCGATACTTTTGCCTTCCAAGCATCCTATTACTGATCTGATTATACGTAAAATTCATATGTCAAATGGGCACCTAGGTATTCAATCCACTTTAAGTTTTATTAGGCACAAATTTTGGATTCTGGACGGAAAAAATCAAGTACGCAAAATAGTTCGGCAATGTGTGACTTGTCTTTGATATAAACCTAAATTAATTCATACCAAAATGGGCGATTTACCAGAATCTCGAGTTAATCTTGCACCGGCATTAAGCAAAGTTGGTACAGATTTTTTTGGTCCAATATTTATTAAAGAAAAGAAATTTCGAAATCGTAATAAAGTAAAGGCCTATGGTTATGTTTTTACATGCATGAGCACAAAAGCAGTGCATATTGAAATTATTAGTGATCTCACTACTGAAGGTTTTCTCGGAGGATTTAGGCGTTTTATCGCCCGTCGAGGAATTCCTGGGCATGTATTTTCTGATAACGGCTCTAATTACATCGGAGCAAAAAATAATTTGAAAGAATTATATAATTTTTTAAATTCCAGAGACTTTCAGCGTAATTTAAACAAATACGCCGTGCAAAAAAATATCGTTTGGCATTTTTCTCCAACTTTATCACCGCATTTTGGCGGTCTCTGGGAAGCTACAGTTAAGCTTTTTAAGCATCACCTAAACAGAGTCGTTGGTAAAAAATTGCTTACTTTTGAAGAATATAGTACGTTAGCTACCGAAATCGAAGGCATTTTAAATTCACGGCCTATTTGTTCTTTGTCGTCCGATCCAAACGATCCACTCCCGCACATTTATTAATAGGTAGGCCTATTACTCTATTACCCACTTATGATTTTTCTGACATTCCGGAAAACCGTTTGTCCTCTTGGAACTTCATTTCAAGAGCAAGAGAAGATTTTTGGAAGCGATGGTATATTGAGTATTTAAATGAGCTTCAAAAAAGACAGAAATGGCAGGGAGAGAAAGGAGAGATCAAATTAAATTCAGTTGTATTTCTAATGGAAAAAAAAATTTCCTGCGCTGATTGGAGGCTCGGCGTCGTTGTTGAGATTCACCCTGGAGACGATGGTGTGGTGCGTGTGGCTTCAATTAAAACAAAAAACGGAATTTATAAAAGAAATATCACGGATCTTTGTCCATTGCCAGACAAAGAAGTTGCTGAATTTTAATAAGCATTTTAATAAGTTTATTTTTTGCCTTAAGTATAAATTTTTCCTCAATCATTCAAATATTTGTTTTTAAGTATTGAAATATCAATACCTATTTGTTATTAGTCATTGTTTCCAAGAAATCTCGTTTTCTTTCTTTAAATCATGTTTTAAAGTATTTTGTACAACAGTATTTTTAATGCCATCAATTAACTTATTCATTGTTAAAATAAATATAAGTGTTCAATTAGTTACTTTACAAGTACAACTGATTATACATTATAATCTCACCTTCATAATACCATATTTGAGGTACAATATTTACCTTGCTCATCCTTTCGTTTCGCGATCGCGGGGGAGTATGTTTTGTGGATCAGTAGAAACAGTTGAGTTTGTCAGACGCGTTGATATTTTGTTGTAAGCTATATTCAGACTGTGAAAAAAGGTTAGTTAAAAAATTTGTGTGTGCACTCTCGTTCTCTTTTGTTTGAGACGTTCAAGCTGACATAACTGTCTCTGCTAACCCACAAAAAGTTCGACTGTTGTAACCTTTACATTTTGTCGATTTTCTGGTTGCCCACGGCACCTCAAAACGTCTATTCCTAGACGTAACATTTCGTGTCGACGAAAACGCGGATCTGCCTGGCCAGCAATCCCTTAACTTAGAGCAACGGCTCGCCTCGATCAACTTTCCCCCTTGGGAAAGAGTTTGGTCTATAACCTAACCAAAAGGTATTCTTAAATAACTTACGCATCATTTTACTCATTCTCTTTCATCACATACTATTAAAGTGTATCTATTATTATTTATATTCGAAATGTAATTTCTTTCACTCGAATAAACCAGGTTTTTTGCCAAAAGGCTTTTACCTGTTCATGCTGTGTTTCATTGACTTTATAGCCGTAAGCGTTTTTTTGAACTTCAACTACGTAAGTGCCAATTAAGAAAGCGACGCCTGACCCCTGGGGTCTTACTTTCTTTGCGACGTAAACATGTACAACCATTTAATATTATCATTTTTAATGCCTTACTTTCTTTTTAAAAACTTCAGAGTTTGAAACCGTTGCATACGCAACAGTCATAGTCATACTTTGATCGGTATTTCGCCTGAACTTGGTTCATTGCTGCGATAGTTCTCATTTCTGTCAGGGTCTAAACTAACTCTTTGAAATATTCATCCGAAGTTTGGCCCTTAGGTGGCAGTTTGATACTAGATAGTGTTCTAGCTCTTTGTCCGAAAACTAATTCGTGCGGTGAGTATCCCGTACTTTGATGGTCCGTTGTGTTGTATAAGTGCATGCACATCGGTAAATGTTCGTCCCAGTGATCATTTTGTTCTACGTATGCCTTGATGTATTCAGTAAGAGTATGGTGCATTCTTACGATGGTGCCTTTTGTTTGTGGGTGGAATGCTGTGCTGCCCATTTTTTCTATTTTAAACAACTTTGCAAATTCGTCCATGCTCTTATTCATAAAGTGTGTGCCTTGGTCCGATAATAAATGTTCCGACATCCCAAAATACGCTATAAGCTTTTTGTTATCGCTCTTACCGTTTCTTCGGCTGTTGCTCTCTTCACAGGTGCGAGAACTATAAATTTTGTTAACCAGTCCTGTATAGACAAAATATGTGTATACTGATTTGCTGAAGGTTTACTGATGGGCCCGTAGAAGTCCATACAAATTTTTTCGAATGGTCTACTCGGTGTGTCGGTGATGAGCATTGCTTGTTTTGTTTTAATTCGGACGAGTTTTTTCGTCTGGCATGATGTACATCCCAGGATGACTTGTCTCACATCTAGGCGCATGTTTCTCCAGTAGTAGTCTTTGGTGATCCTGCTATACGTCTTATTCATTCCCCTATGTCCACCTATTGCCGCTTCGTGGTATTCTCTGATAATTTTAAATCTTTGATCTGCTGGTGGGATTACTAGAGTGTTCGTGAAAACTACTGCTGCTAGTCTAATATCTTTAAATATTTTCTCAAAGGTATCGACAAAGTATCCCCACTGGGTTGGATTGAGAATTGTTAGATCCTTAACGATTCCAATCGTTTTTATTTCGTTTGCTACTACTACCTCTTTAAGGGCCTTAATACATTTTTTAATGTTTTATTTAAGCGCCGTTTCTTCAACGTGCTTCTTTACATACATGTGTTTAATTTCTATTCTTCTTGCAATTGTCACTTTGGCTTCTCCTACGCCTCTTTCCTCGTTATTCATACGTGTCAGATTAATATATCTTCTCTCGTGCAGCGCATCTATGACCTCTGTGTTGTGTACCGCCTCTGTTATTGTCATAAACGCTAGACCGTCTAAGTACTTGATAGGGTAACCCTCAATCCTATTCAGTTTTTGTAATAGGGGTGGATCTTCCCCCTCTTTTGGTGCCCATGGTGGCCTTGCCGTTGAGAGGCGTGTTCTGCACATTCTATATTTTTCCACCGATGGTGAGTGTATGACTGTGCTGGCTTCGTCCTCGCTCTCTATTTCGCATAGCGCGTCATTTAACTCGTTGGCTTGCTCTCCCTCTTCCTCTACTGTACTTTCATTGCTGTCGTCGTCGCTGCTTGTTTGCTGTCTGTTCTCTCTCCGTTTTTCCGTATGCTTACTTGTATCCGCTGCACTTTCAGAAGTGTCTTGCTCCTTTTCTGAATGACTTTTGTCCTCCTTCCCTCACTTGCCTTTGTCTACTCTCTTGTCTAGTTCGGACCCACACTTACGCTCCTCACTTCCTTCACTACTGCTACGTTTTTTTTGTGGGCTCTCTACCCCTGATTTAAGTTCTGTATTTATCGCGCTTGAAACTTGTATAAGAGGCGTATAATGTGCATTTTCACCTACGCCTTCTAGATGTAAATCGCCAAATTCACCGTCTGTTGTAGCAATGTAATGAGTGTAAATATAATTTCCATTGGTCAGTGCAAAATGTACACAAATATTTTTCTTAATTTCTTGAGAGAACAGATAAGTACAATCGCTGTTCCCATACATTGTTTGTGACTCCAAAATTTCCTTTGTTTCTTCCGGCTCTCTACATTTTTGTAATAAATTAGAATTGCTCAAAAATCGTTCGTAACTCAGTAGTTGAGATGTCGAGTTCGTAAAACCATATAAGGCTGTGAAATATACAGTTTCCGGGTGGGTCGGATGGTATTTCCGATATTTTTGTCAGAGTACTACCAGGTTGTGTGCATTCACAAGTTTTCCTTCGCGTTTCGTCTTTTAAATATTCGGGCCATTTATCTGGAGGTTCAACTTTTTCTCGCTGCCATCGCGTTCGTTTCGTACCGTGTTCTCATTTTTCTCTGACTGAGCCATACTCTCCCCGTTATGTGTGTTCTCGTTTACTTCGTCTCTTGTGCGTAGCGCTGCTTTGTCTGTCGTTACTATCTTGCTAGGCTCCCATAAATCTATCCTCATTCCTGGTCTGCCTTCTACATCTTGCTTTTTAATGTCGATCATAACTGGAGCCTGCAATTCATCAGACATCCCCTCCAATAAGTCATGTATATTCGGCTCCTCTTGTTTGTATGTTGAAAATTCCTTCGCTTGTTTCGTGCTTCCTTCTTTTTCTCTTGTATCAGTTCTTTGCTCTTCTGTAATTAACTCTTGATTTTTAGTTGCAATGTTAGGTAGTGGTGTGTCACAATTCGCTATTATTATTTCTTTTGACGGATTCATTGTCAGTTGCGTGGCTGAAAAACGTGGTTTGTGTCTGTGAAAAGTGTCAAGTTGTCGTTTACGTGCTTTCCGTAATTTTTGTTTTTTTTGTAATATTGCTGGCGTGCTTGTAGTAGTTATCCCTTTCCAAAAGCCTGGCTCTTTCTTAATGTAGCCTAATTTTCCGTCTGCTGGCCCCTGTAAAATTAATTCTTCTTTCTCTGCAACTTCTTGCACTTCTCACTCGTTTCAATCCTTTATTGCTTGTGACAGCAGCAAATTCTTTTCGTAGAGCTGCTCTAATTCAGAGTCCGCATCGCCGTTTTCTTGACCTTCTGTACTCATATCTGAGCCTTTTTCAATATTCTCACTGTGATATCGTGTCTTTTTCCGTGTTATAGCGTTCGAGTTTTCTGAGTCGGTGCCATGGATTTTTATTTTCTTCAGCCTACCTTAAATTCTTTTCCTAAGAGTTGCCCGTATTTTAAATATGCGCCCTGGAGGTCCGCTGCTATCGGCCGGTTCTTCAGTCTCTTGTTTGTCCGCCAGCTGACATAGCTCTTGGCGATGCCGTTCGGGATTCACTTCCCCTACCGGGTTTCGTGATAATGCGTCTGGTGGTCCGTTGTTTATGCCCGGGAGGTATACAACTTCGAAATCATATCCTCTCAGTTCCGCTTTAAGCCTGTTAAAACGAATGTCTGGTTCTTTAGATCAGTGAAATTGTTTCAGCGGCTCGTGGTCTGTAATTACCGTAAATTTGCGCCCATACAAATATGGTCTAAATTGCTGCTTTGCAAATACGATTGCCAATAACTCTTCGTCGTATGTCGGGTAGCGAAGTTCACTCCTTTTAAGGCAGCGAGACACGTACTCGCACGGTCTATCTTTTCCAATCTCTCCCTGACTAAGGATCGCTCTGATCGCGTAATTTGACGCGTCTGTCGTGACGATAAAGGGTTTTTCCAAGTCTAGGGCAACGAGCACTGGTCTGCTACACAGTATTTGGATAAGAAGTTTGAATGTGTTTTCTTCATTGTCACTAAACGTAAATTTTGTGCCCTTCTTTAATAGCATAGATAAGGATCGGGCGATCTTCGCATAGCCTTTTTGAATCGCCTATAAAATGCGAAAAATCCCAAAAATTGTTTTACCTTTTTTGCGATTGTCGGACGTGGGTATTTTTTGGCTGCTTCGATCTTCTTAGGATCGGTCTTTATTTGTCCATTACCTACGATATGGCCCAACACCTTTGCTTCCCTCTTCAAAAATTGACACTTCTTGGGTTCGATTGTCAAGTTTTCGTCTGCCAATCGTTTCAATAATTTTCTCAATCGCTCCCCATGCTCTTCAAGATTGGTTGCAAAAACCATTATGTCATCAAAATAAACTTCGACCTCATGACCTTGCAAGCCTGCGAGTGCTAGCGCAATTGCCCTAAAAAATGTGTTTGGTGAGTCTTTACACCCCATGGGCATTCTTTTGTATTGGTAATGCCCATCCAGACCCGAAAATGCCGTTTTGTGCGCGTCATCTTCGTGCACTTCAATTTGGAAAAATCCTGACTTAAGATCGACTACCGTAATGTAGCGCGCAGATGCCAGGTTTTCTAAAATATCACTTTGAAATGGTAATGGATAGCAAGATCCCACCGTGACTTCGTTAAGCAGACGAAAATCTGTGGCGACCCTTACTCTTTTTTCGTTATTTGGCCCCGGTTGTTTTGCTACCATCCAAGTGTTTGAGTTGTACGGGGAGGTAGATGGTTCCACTATCCCCTACTCTAGCACTTTCTCTAGTTGTGTCTTCATTTGGTCTCTGATCGACGGTGGGTATCTGTACCTCTTTGCAACTATTGGTTTATCTGTTGTCGTCTTTATTCGGTGTTTGACACGATGTGTTGCTTTCAGAGGTTCTCCGTCAAGGCCAAATACGTAAGGGTTTGACTCGATCTGTCCTCTCACATGCTCTATTTCTTCATCGTTGCAACCGGCTGTGTCTACGAGTTGCATTATTCTGTTTACCCATTTCTGTTTCCCTAGCTCCTCTTCATCTCTCACAAATTTTTTGTTTTGTCTTTGTCATCGTTTATTTCTTCATTAAATAACATCATCACTGCTTCCCCCAAACTTTCAACATTGTCCCCTTCAAAGTCTGAGTGCTTCCGGTAAATTTCTTCATCATTTAGTAGCTCCAATTCCAGAACAGGCACATATTTTATCTCAACAGTCATATTAATACATTCTGCAACTATTTTCCCGTTAATATTTCTCGCTATAAAGTTTCTAAATAATATTCCCTCCTTCATCTTTTAGAGGGGTATCTAGCCATTTTCTGCTTTAATTTTACCATTTTTTACTCGTGCATAAATAATTTGCTTCGATCTTGCAGGAATTTTAAAACACTCTGACTTTAACAGTAGTACCTCTACATCTTCTAATTTAATCACATTCTTGGCGGCGCTTATCTGGCCCTGATATCGCTTAAAAGTATCCCACCCTATGATTCTTTCCGCGTCAATAGGGAATTCATGGGGGACAACATGTAATGTGCACTTCAGCTCCTGTAACTGAGCCTGTACTGTGCCCAATGTTTTGCATGCTCCGTGAGTCACGCCAATAATAGCCACTCGATACCTACTATCTATTAACATGTCTGTGCTAAGAAAATTTTCCTTTATAATCGAAATCTCTGCGCCTGTATCCGCATAAAAAGTCGCCTTTTCATTCTTTAACTGTGGTCCCCGTAACTGGACCGATGGTGGCATATGCCCCGTTCTTGCGAGTTTTATAGTTTTTCTGGGAAGCTGCTCTATTTCTTCGTCACACTCTGAAAGCTTGGGTTCGTCATTTTCTATATGTGTATCCGGCGCCTTTATCTGATTACTCTTTCTGTGGGCCTTCCTGCCTTTGCTCATGTGTCTGCCCCCCTGTTGTGTAGGAGTGTCTTCGCTCTCTGCAGTATTGCATTCTATACTTTCTCGCACTGTGTAAGTACTCGGACTGTTGATTCACGATTCTGCCTCCACTAATCTTTCCTCCGCCTCTTGTGGCCTCTCTCTCGCACCTTCTCTCTTGCAAGACACGCTTCTCTCCGTTTCTTTCTCTAATTCATGTTCGACGTTTGGGGACCACGCCGAACATCTTGCGAGTTTAAAACTGCCGGTGGATTTTTTTCTGCTGTCAGGGGCGTATACGCTGTTTCCCTGCTGCTGTGGGCCCCTATCCTGTGGTGGCCCGTTCCTAACTAAATCCATATTATAGTTGTCACTGATACCCTGATTTTTATAGCCATTTCCATAGCTATTAAATGTATCCTTGCTGTCATTATTATACGAACTATAGCCGCGGTTGCCATAATAATTATTACTTCTGGGATTGTAGTTCTTGTACCTGTTATTGTTATCATTATAATTGCTTATTCTACTGTTGTAATTGTTATTTCTGTTATTTCCATTATTGTAATTATTGTTTCTGTAATTCTAGTTGTTATTCCTGTTGTAGTAGTTATTATTCCTGTTATGAGGCTCTGTTGGGCCATTGTTATAACCCTGTTATAATTATTATCATTATAATTGTAAGCATATTTATTTCCGTTCCCGTAATTATAGGCGTTTCTGTTGGCATTGGTATCACCCACGGGTTGGTTATGCCCCTTGTTTCGCTGTCTCTCCTCCTCCCTGTCTTGCTTACGCGAGCGGCAGTCTCTCGCATAGTGCCCCGGTCTCTGACAGTAATTGCAGTTTCCCTTTAGTTCTCTTCCGTTATCTCTTAGCCTTTTTCTGTCATTTATCACCGCTAACAGTTTTCGGCATTCTTCGACTGAATCCCCGGTTTGGCTGTCGCAGTATATACAGCGTTTTACGTTTGCTGCTGCTGCTGCTCCTTGCGCCCCATTGGTGGTCTCTGTTGTTCTTCCTCCTATATCTGCCAGATTTACTATTTGCCCCCACTCGGTTGTTGCTTTATTGTGTCCGGGCAGTGTACGTACTAGTATCGCATGCCGTAATCTAAGATCGCTCTCTATTTTCAGCACCTCTATAATTGCTTCGCAGAGGGTCCTTGGGTTTAAACATGTATTTTTACATCTATATGTCGGGTGCAAGCCATATGTAAATTGTTTTACTGCCGTTGCCTCTGCACTTTCTTTCAGAATCTGCTTCTGAATGGGGAGTAGGCTTGGGTTAGAATCATGCAGCATCGTCAGCCTATTATACAAACCTTGTACTTTACCGCCGTACTCCTCTATCGATTCCCGATTTTTCTGTTTAATTATCTTTAGCTGTGCCATCAGCGTGTCCGAATTATTTATGCTACCATATCTCCCCGAAAGTTTCCGAAGGAATTCCTGAACTGTTGCGAATTGAGCCAGTCTGGGCGTGAAATGTTAAGCCACTTTTACCTTTAGTCTGCTCGCAAGTGTACCGAGAAAAAATGATTCATTTTCTGGGCCCACCCTTTCCGCAGTCATTCTTACCATCCTTTCGAATATTGGCAGGTTGATTGGGTCTCCATCAAAAAACGGGATATTACTTGCCATATGACTGAGCGTGGGCAGAATGTTCAGTTGCGCGTTCTGCGGTCTGCGTGGGTGGTCATGATTGTGTGTAGCGTGTATGTATTCTGTGCGTTGGGCCCTGGTAGGTGCTAAATCACCCCATGTTCTATCCCTATTTACTTCAAAATCGACTCGATTTGCATAATTATTATTTGGCGGTGGTACTGTTGCTATAGTTGCGGCTTCCTTCATTCTTTCGAGTTCCTCGCTCATATTTTTTATTCTGTCCCACAGCTGTTGATTGTATAAGTCCCTTATCGCGGCGTTACTTGATCCTTTATATTCGTAACCGGATGCAACCGAAACCGGCCGCTCTGATTTTCCTGTTATGCCTTCTTGTGTCGATAGCATTCCTATTTTGTTAATTCGAGCTCCACGTATTTCTTCAGCTCTTCTCGTATTCCGCTCGCTGACTAATCCACTCGAAAAAAGACCCTCTTCTTTGTTCATACATCCTGCGTTTATGTCTGTGTCACAAGATATATTTCTGTAATCCTCATGTGTCGATGACGAATTTCGGATGGTTTCTGTGACCACCTTGTGCGGGACCTCCACCTCCTCTGCCTTCTTTAGCTTCGCTCTGATTCTTGAAAATAACCCCATTACTATAACCTTAGTCTTTTCGTCTAGGGCGTCAAGTTTTTCACACCCTTCTGGTTCGAGTTCCAGTTCTAGCATTTGTACCGTCATATTTTCTTTTTGCTGTCTTCTACCGGGCCCTGGCCTGCCTATGTCAGCTATAATATCATTACCCGGGCCTTCGTTATCGCTTTCCAGCTCGTTAATAAAGTCACCAAACTAAGTCATTTTTCTTTATACTTTTTACATCTATGTATGTGTCGTGCGTCGTATTTCCTTTCTTGATTGTCATAAATCTTGTTTACTTTCCTAGCTGCAGGGCTATATTTCACCACCTACGTGGCGGCTCAATAATAATTCGACGAATAGAAAGTGGCGAGATAAGATGGTAAAAGAGCGGCGTTCGTCTTTCACTTGACTTTTCCTTTTTATCGTTATACTGGCTTCCGGGCTGCTGTCACCGCTGCTCGTGAATCGGTCCTGTCGCTTCTCGTTGGACCCTCGGCTTCTTGATTTCAAATCGTCGTATTCTCGCGACACTGCACTATGTGTGATTCTCGGCGGAATTTTTGAAACGTGGAAGATAAAAAAAAATTCCGATTCTCACCAAACCCCACACCTAGCACCAAACTGTTACGTGAAATGTTATCGGTGAGGAGGTGCATCGCGAGAATGACCAACAATTGTTATACCAAGAGCTTTATTAAAGATACCGAAATTAAAGGCAAAGTAGCGCGTGTGCTTGGTCTGTACGATCTCCTTTGTTCGCCTGACTGCCCGACTGCCGAAACCCGCGAGAGACGCGACAAGAGTCCCGACTAGAGAGCCCGACTAGAGAGCCTTGATTAGAGGCTCGCCGGGCCTTATATAGCCTCGTCCCCTTCCTGTCGATGGTCTCTTGCAGAGATTGCCTCGCTGTTGTCGAGGGGGGTTAGTATGATATGCCCTGCATATCGTACGTAACACTGGTGTCATGTGCTTTTTATCCGGATGTTTTTTTATGAGTAACTCCATTAATCCATCAGTCATTGGGTATCTTAGATCTTTTATGTAAATTTGACTTTTTTTGACATATATGGGTGAATCACCAAGTATATATCGTGCGTCTCTTTCTTTTCTTATCTTATAAATTCGATCTAATTCCGGCTCATTTCTATCAAGAATTTATAAGTATGGGTTCATGGATAAACTTTTATTGATATCATGCGCTGAATCATCATCACTTTTTTCAACAACGGTATCATAGTTTTTGATAGTATCATCCAACGAAAAAGTATTATCTTCATCATTACTATTACTATTTGCTGACTGGAACGTTGATGTGTCAATATTTTTAATTTTTGGCTTAAAAGGCTTAAAACGCTCTCTAGGCGGAGATTCAAAGCTTGGTGAAAGGTTTTTTTCCTTCTTTTTGTCATCGATGATTTTATTAAGCGGATTAATAATAGGCTTGAAAGTCTCCCCTATCTGTTTTTCAAAGTTTTCTCTGCCTGACTTTAATAATCGATGCTTACGTCTAACAGCTTCTCTTGCTTTTTTAACTTGACGAAGAAGGTGTTTTTCCTTACGAAAATCATCCATGTTGTCCGTTTGATGGTTAACAATACACTAATAAACAATACACTAATAACAATAAACTAATACACACTTAATCAGCATGAGTAATATTTATAGCAAAAGCGTCCAAACCTCTTCTGTATCTACCATCATCCACATCTCTTTCCTTGTCTATTACAATAAACCCATTTTTTCCAACTCCCCAACAGTTGACACATAATTTTTTAAATTCTTTATACATCATGTCGGTATTAACATGATCATTATAGATGTGCTTCAAATTCATATCATCTTGTCAAAATATCACTAAGAGATTTAAATAACCTCTGACCAAATGCTTTGGAACTTGAGCATATGATTGACAAAGATAGAAGCAATCAATACTTTTATGACGTCCCATGCAGAAAAAGGCTTTCACATTATCTTGTTTTTCATAGGAAATGTCGTCGAATATTATTATGGAGTTGGGTAGTGCCTTATCGGGAGATATGACTGATTCATGATCACTGAATGAAAAATACTTTACACCATTTATAACATAGCGCATTTTGTATGGAAAGAGGTCAATGTATAATAATTTCACATAATACTTACCCATCGATTAATAACATCAATATCCATACATCGGCGTTCGACCTAATGACACGCCTAAGCAGAGCAGTGGAGAAGAGTGTCCACTGAGGCTTCGGTGGCGAAGTTGGTTAACGCACCTTCCCGGCAAGAAGGAGGCCCAGGTTCGACTCCTGGCCGAAGCGGATAACTTTTTTCACTGCTTTGTAATTTTTAATTGACAAAGTTTTTCGCACTCCAGCGAGTTCCACTCTAAAAATAAGCGCGATGTTTCTATAAAAAATATACATAGCGCAATTTGGATGGAAAGTGGTCAATGTATAATAATTTCACATAATACTTACCCATCGATTAATAACATCAATATCCATACATTGGCGTTTAACCTAATGACACGCCTGAGCAGAGCAGTGGAGAAGAGTGTCCACTGAGGCTTCGGTGGCGAAGTTGGTTAACGCACCTTCCCGGCAAGAAGGAGGCCCAGGTTCGACTCCTGGCCGAAGCGGATAACTTTTTTCACTGCTTTGTAATTTTTAATTGACAAAGTTTTTCGCACTCCAGCGAGTTCCACTCTAAAAATAAGCGCGACGTTTTCTATAAAAAATATACATAGCGTAATTTGGATGGAAAGAGGTAAATGTATAATAATTTGACATAATACTTACCCATCTATTAATAACATGAATATCAACTTATACTTTGGCTGATTTAGCGATTTTGAGTATAAATAAACATTTTCAAATCTCAATCCGTTGGGATGAGTAATTAAAGCAAGTAAACTGTTTGTTTTACCACAGTTTGATGGACCACAAAGAACAGCTCTTATAGTATCGGGTAGCAGATCACCATAGCGTTTTATTTTCTTATCTTGCTTAACAATTTCGTCGAAATTCACGACAGGAAGTTAATTATTCTGTTCCACGAAGCTCATGTTTGTTGTATGCTGACTCAACTAAAACTGAAATATAATACTATGAATAATATGCCTTTATACTTTCAAGCTCATGCGTCATCGTATTTTTAAATCTTGCTGATCAGTTAGTTAAAATTAATGAAAGGAAGTTTAAAATTATATTCTCCGGGGCTCGCTTTGACTGAATACTGACTCAGTTGAAATATGAAACCATAAATACTGCTCTACTCATATTTTCAAGCTCATTAATGATTAGGCACTTGAAAAGTGATGATCATTCATAATCGCAAAGGCTGTGGAGTTACAAACACACTTATCAACAAACTGCCTGTAGAACTGCACATACCAGAATATCGGTATTACGGACCAGGAACTAAATTAGCCAAGAGATTAGCTCGTAGGTATCCAGGTATCAACATATTAGATAAAGCTTGTAAACAACACGATATAGCCTATTCACATAATCGAGAAAACATCGCGGCAAGAAACACTGCTGACAAGATTCTCGCTGAACAGGCGTGGCAAAGATTTAAAGCCAAAGACGCTAGTTTAGGGGAAAAAGCTGCTGCTTTTACCATTACCAACGCCATAAAATTGAAATCCAAACTTGGCATGGGATCGTTTCCGAATACGAGTTCTAGTAAAGTGAGTAAGAATAAAATGAAGAAGAAGAAGAAAATCACTTTGAAAAGCTTGATTCAAAGTGCCTCGAAGTCTATAGTTTCAAGTAGTTGTGCTCGGAAAGTTATTAGTTTGGCGTTGAAGGGAGCGCGGGAGGCTGTGAAAAAAGTTGGTGGCAAGAAAAATATTGTAATGCCTCGAGTATTGCCTATACCACGAAAAACTGGTGGCTTTTTACCATATCTTATTCCTGCGTTTGCTGGCTTAAGTGCTTTAGGTGTTATTACTAATGGTGTAACTGGAGTTATCAAGGCTATTAATGATGCTAAAGTCGCTCAAAAACAGCTAGATGAAAGTGAAAGCCATAATAAAAAATTGGAAGCTCTCTTACTTGGAAAGGGGCTCTTTTTAAAACCATATAAGAACGGCTTAAGACTACATTACAAACCTGGAAAAGGCTTGAAAGATAAAAGAAAAAAAAAAATTTCCTATGTAAAACTGCCTTACCGAGCTCTCACAGACTATGATCTCATCAAGTATGCAAAAATTTTGAAAATCCCACATTTTCGTGGAGTTTTTATGAGAAATGCTTTGCCAGCCGATGGCCTACGTTTTTCCAAATCAACAATAGTCAATCTCGATGATAAAGATGGTCCTGGTACTCACTGGGTTGTCTATAGAAAACGAGGCAATAACGTGACGTATTTCGATAGTTTTGGTGACCTGCAGCCACCAATTGATCTAATGCTACATTTTGGTGTTAATAATGTCAAATATAATTATCAGAGGTACCAAGATTTTGGTACATACAATTGCGGCCATTTTTGCTTAAGCTTTCTTTGTAAAAAACTCTATCGTCAGCCTATATAAACGTATCTCAATACTCAAGTAACATTAGTCATTGAAAAACCGCCATGGGAGAATCATTGACATTAAGTTTATCAGGAACATCATCTATTCTCGAAGCGCAATATTTTCCACCTATCGAGTTGTCATCAGCACATAACTACGTTCTTGGTCTAGTAGAACTTCTAACTTTCAATTCAATTCCAAATATTGATGAAGGTAATAATAAATTTTATGTAGGCGAAAGAGTTCTTAGAGATACCACTACTCATAACTCGGATTTACCTGTTGCTATTCTCAAGGTTAATACTTTGAGAGTTAAGTGCAATATCACTACCGGAGCCTATATAAACGGAGAAAAAGTTCATACCAGTACCATCCAGTACCACGATTTTTTCCAGCCGTACCACCAGGATACAAGATTGTCAAAGTTCCATCGCAAATAATTTATTTACCCGTTGGTGTGAAAATAATAGATCATCTTCAAGTGCGCATTATTGATCAGGACGGCAACTTGATTAATTTTCGTGGTGAAGTTATAAATATACGACTACACTTGAAACAACTTAACTAAAAAATAGGCATAGTGTACAACAACAACAACAACAACAACAACAACAACAACAACAACAACAACAACAACAACAACAACAACAACAACAAAAGTAAAGTTAGACGAGGTTATAAAAATAAATTAACGAGGGTAAGAACAATTCGTCATTCACGAGCCACCAAAATTAGACGAAGCTATAAAACTCAACCAAAATGGATAAGACGGATCAGTTGTTGACAAATGCCCAAAGCGTTAACACGTCAAAACGTACAGTTCTTAAAAAACTTAGGCCTGAAAGTAAGAGCTCCTAGTGGCAAATAACTTGTGCTTTTTTTTGCTGTCTGCAAACAAAAAAATGCCGAGATGGAAGAGATTCTCAGCATTCAGTCAGGTGTCGTGTTCGATGAGTCGGTTGCACACTACGAGATTCATGCACATCGACCCCACATTGCATCAGCATTTCATAACAGTGATGAGATTCGAATCTTGATTCAACATCAAGATTTATGTCTCTTATCTTCTCAAAGTTCCCTACGTATTGCTGGATGTATAACAAATGAAGAAGATGGTGCTTTGTTAAGAACAACACTAGTTAACAACGCCATCTGCCATATGTTTGAAGAAATACGATATGAACTGAATGGTATAGAAATCGACAAGTGTAAAAATATTGGATTAACAACTTTAATGAAAGGATTGATATCTTTCTCTCCCAGTCAGAGTTTAATGCTTGAAAATTCTGGTTGGATTGACATTGAAGAGAAAAAATCTATTATCAATGATCATTCTTATTTTGAAGTGTCAATACCTTTAAGTATGATATTTGGTTTTGCTGAGGACTATCGTAAAGTTGTGGTTAATGCAAAACATGAAGTAATTCTTACAAGATCAAGAGATAATGTTAGCGCCGTTATACAAGTAGCTAACAATCAAAATTTCGAAAAGTATAAGCTTACATTGACTCAGATTGAGTGGCTTGTGCCTTACATAACTGCATCAGATAGACGAAAAATTCGTTTGCTTGATATTATTGCAAAAGACAAGCCTGTTTCTATGAGTTTCCGCAATTGGGAGTTGTATGAGTACCCTTTATTACCAAAAACTAGACATGTTTGGACTGTCAAAACGTCCAATCAGTTGGAAAAGCCTCGTTTTGTCATTTTGGGCTTTCAAAAAAAACAAAAAAATGAGCCTGCTTCTAATGCCAGTCTCTTTGATCATTGTAATATCAGCAATGTGAAACTTATCTTAAACTCATACTATTATTCTTATTGAAATCTTTATCTTGATAATAATAAAAATCAGTTTTCAATATTATACGATATGTATAAGAATTTTCAAGCAGCCTATTACGGGAAAGAACCAGAACCTATGTTAAATAAAACAGATTTCATCACACGCATGCCTCTCATTGTAATTGACTGTTCTAAGCAGAATGAAGCTTTGAAAAGCGCGCCAGTGAACGTACGCTTGGAGTTTGAAGCACGAGAGAATTTCCCGGAAAATGTATCTGCTTAGTGTCTTATTCTATATGATCGTATCGTAGAGTACAATCCTATCAGTGGTGACGTAAGAAAACTTGTTTAATCACGTCTATGAAATTGAAAAATATTCGCATTTTTCAACATGATGGAGTACGTGGTAGATATGCAGGGCTTTAAGAAACCTGGCAATGATTACGTGTTTAAAGAGTTGGCGATTCTTTCACTCCATGGGGATGATGAGCCATAAGTATTCCTCTTCAAGTCACCATTTCCTTGGCACAGACTAAATGATAAATACAAACGTGAGAACTTGTGGCTTGAGCTGGCCTATCATGGATTAGATTGGAAATCAGGTGATATTGACTACATGGAAATTGGTAATGTGCTTCGTGAAAATCTCAAAGATGCAAAAAAGATTTTTGTAATTGGAGAATTAAAGAAAAAGTGGCTTGAAAGGTTTAATTTGTAAGTTATTAATATGACTGATTACCCACCATTTGAGCTTCCAACATTGGCTACTGCATGCCCCCACCATAATGGTGCATATAGATCCATGTGTGCTGTCCACAATGTAAATCGAATGAAAAAATTCTACTTCCGTATGGAGTGGGAAGATGTCACTGACTCTGACGAAGAGGTGAAATAATAAAACCTTA